>JAIPRM010000970.1:462-31589 GCA_025469315.1 Stegophylla sp. TES_Ste_2020 | reverse complement strand
GGGTCGAATCTACAACAAAAATTATATATTTGAAAACTTGTATGTTATGGTTAATGGTAATAAGTAAAAATTTAGTGCAATTTTAAACTTAACATAAACATTTTGGAGGGGGTTTGAACCCGGAAAACCAACCCCCTGGATACGGCCATGCATGACAGCAAGGTATTCTTCGTACCACGGGTGTTTTGAATTTTAAAGAAAAACGATAAGTCAGATTCTGAGCGAAAGCATCCGAATAACGTATAAATAATAATTGTAATTATTACGAACTCATTTTTTATTCATTCCTCGTCTCGTTTCCACATCATTGTATCTGCCTGTGTTGTCCACTACTCCACGCCACATTTCGTCAATAATAATAATAATAATAGTAATAATAATATTACTGTCCATACCTGTGCCCCGCAGGTGTTTTTCACGTTCGCGTCCGCGCTGCTGGTGGACAAGGCCGGTCGCCGCGTGCTGTTGCTGATCTCCGACTCCGTGATGGCCATCTGTCTGGCCTGTCTCGGTTATTTCTTCTTCATGAAGGAACACGGCGAGGACATGACCGCCCTGGTGCTGGTGCCGCTCATCAGCCTGGGCGTGTACATCAGCACGTTCTCGCTCGGGTTCGGCCCCATCCCGGGGGTGATGATGGGCGAGCTGTTCAGCCCGGACGTCAAGGGCCTGGCGCTGGGCATCGTGTGCGTCATCGCGTCCCTGCTCGAGTTCGTCGTGGTCAAGATGTACCAGAACCTGTTGGATTGGTTCGACTACGCGATCACGTTCTGGATATTCGCCGGGTTCTGCGTGCTGGGCACGGTGTTCGTGTGGTTCCTGGTGCCGGAGACCAAGAACAAGTCGCTGCAAGAGATCCAAAACGAACTGAGCGGAAAGAGGAAGCCGAAGAACCGCAACACCGACCGCTCGCAGAACATGGAGTCGCTGACCGGGCCGTACAACAACAGTCAGAAGAACGCCGCGATCGTTTGAAACGGCTCTATATACATAATAACATTATATAGTACGCGACGACGACGTTTATATTACATATATATATATATACGTAACGACTGTATAAAGTGTGTGCACGTGTACATAATATATATATATGTATTATGGTATATGTGTTTGACAAACGGCTCGGGGTCTTAGAAACATTTTTCACACTTTTTAACCCTCCAATTTTCATCATAAATAGGTAGATTATCGAATGCATTGAATAGTAAAACAAAAAAACAACATAATATATTTAATCGTTTTAAAACAATTTATTTATTTATTATTCGATATCGTTTTATTATCAAATGACTTATTCTGGCTGAAATTTCAAATACTAAGAATATTATTTTGTTTTCACAAACCATACTATATACATTTTATATGTATAAATTATTGTTTTTATATTAATATGTCCGTACACCGTCTATTGCATTCCATGATTTACAATTAAAGGACATACTCAAATAGCTATTTTTGATATCTTCGAAAAATAAAATATAAAAACGGGGTTCATCATATACATTTTTAAATGCCAAAAATGATTAATTAAATGGTGCTCGGCTTTTCGACTACATAATCTGTTAGGAATCGACGTTGATAAAATTTACTAATACATAATATTTAATATCACTGTTATACAAACGCTATGTTTCCATTTTTAAAATACAATCTGCTCAAATTTCGTGTCTAGTTAGAAAATCGGTTGTAGTAGAATCTCACAATGTGCATGACAATAAATTGAAAATGAAAAAATGTTCTAGGTCCTTAAGTTTTAATTGACCATTTACCAAATTTATTTTTCACACAAATATATTGAAATGTAAGAATTTTTACATGCAAATTTATGTGAATATATCATATAATAGTAATAATATATTTATGTATATTGTATTATGTTTTTTTCTTAAGCCCCCCCCCCTCATTTTTCAAAACTATCTACCATTTTCTTTTTCAGAGTACAAATACCACTACAAAAATTGTGCTATATTAATTTAATATAATATTTACGTTATAATAATAATAATAATAAATATAAATATATATTTTTAATAAAAGTGATTTGTGATTTTTATTGATATGTTATTTATATATTATAAATATGACCAATAGTTTTAGTGTCTAGATTCATTGATTAAATTAAACTACTAGATTGCTCAAACACAATTATATTATATTATGTTGTACGCATATTATATATTTTTATTTATATCTAAATAGTTTTGTATATTATATTTCATTTCAAACGTCAATTCAAAGCACACCACATAATCGTTAACAATAATATTGTTCAACACATTTCAATTTTATATCATATATTTTTATCACAGATATTTTAAAACGTTCAATATTGTTCATTCGGACTCATTATTAGCATATTAAAAGTATATATTATTAATATTAATCTGTTTAAATCAACGACACACCGCCATGCATTCACACTGCGGTCTTCCTAAAGTTATTGTAAATATAATAATTATACTTTTTTTTTTTTTTGACTAACATATTATGTAGTAGTCTGCTACCTATGTTTAAATAATCAGTTTATAAATTATTTACAATCGTTACAGCGTGTTTTTAAAATATTTTACGTAATTTCATTGCATAATGTCGAACGTATATTTATGTTAATGATTTTTTTTTCCCCTAAAATATTTAAACCACACATTGGTGATGTATAATTGAAGCTCAAGTTGCCATTCAATTGTGTATTGTATTGTATTACGCTGTGAACGTGCAACAGACAATTATTATTAATATTATGTTAATATAATATTGTAATTTTGGTCGATTATCACGCCATAAAGTAATTTTTGTCTAGTTCTTAAGATATTTAATTATTTGTAAATATTTAGTTATTATAGTATTATGTGGACGAATCATTATAAAAAGAATTGTAGCATATTAGTTTTTAAGTAGAGAACAAATAATTATATTGTCATATTATTATATCCCTCTTTCTAGACAAAACATCAATGTAGAGTAAAAAATATAATTATATACTATTAAAAACATTCTTTTGATATATAAAAAAAACTGTGTTTGCATTTTTTTTTTTTTTCGTCCAAGTCCTAGTCCTTTGACGTTAACAAATTATTTCAATTCAATGTGTTTAATTTTATTTTTGGCCAACCCTGTGCAACATGCATACACACACAACACACAAGATATAATATAAATATAGTATTTATTATTGGGAGGTACAAAGGAATAATAAAACGGAAAATAAAAAAATTGTCAAAAATCTAGAGGGGGAGGGCGAATCCTTTTGTTAGGAAAAAAAAAAAAAAAAAAACTTCTAACGATGGGCCTATTAAATTTGTGATGTAAATAAAAAAAAAAAAACAGATCTCAAGTCTTCGGCCATATCATATCATGACGGTGAACGGGCCGTAACGTTTCTCGATCATTTTGGCCGCGCGAAACTTGGCCACTTCGTCCGTTCGGACCGTTTTCATGTACAGCGTCGCGTACTTGAGGAATCCCAGCACGTTGTCCTGATCGTAGTGTTTGGTCATCTTGCCGATGTATCGGACGCCGTGCGAATATTTGTTCGCGCTCAGGTACAGGCTCAGCCACCGCACGTTCGTCTCCTCCGCCGCCGGCCGCATCCGTCTCTCCGCCACCGGTCCACAGCATCCGTCCCGTAGATCACTACTACGTCTTGTCGACGACGACGACGACGACGACGTTGTTGTCGCCGCAGCACGGGCGAGGAGGACACTTGGACGGGTGTCCGTCGTATCGTACCTACAAAAAAAGTGGGCGGGGGAGGGGGCGTTTTAAAAGAGCGTCTCAAAAATTTATAGCTACTCAAATCGGTGGTGATAACAATTCGATTCGACAGCACTTTTTTTTAATCACCACTATACGTTTTTAAGGTAGAAAACAATATGACGTGGGAATCGGACGTATTTCGCGCACCACGGGTCAGATAATCTTGTTGTGTACATGTAGAATTTTAAAGAAACGCTAAAACCGATTCTTCAACACGACGATTCCGAACGAAAAAAGTTAAACGATGTAAACAACTATATTTGACGTCATTTATTCAACACGCCCACCCACAAGAGTATGATAGTCCGAAGAGCGAAGATTATCTGTGATGTGAAGTATATTCGGCTTTCTTGCTTGTACTATTTACTTTTTTTATTTAATAAATAAAAAAAAAAAGGAAAAAATATTGTTAGAAAAATGTGCAAATTTTCTTTTTCACATTTTCAAAATTTTCTTGCGCCAAAATGTTTCTCATCTTATTGTCCCTATCTATGTTTAAATTTTCATAACTTTTGGATTAAAAAAATGATGGTTTCTGAGTCGTTTTTGTCAAATTTTGAGTAGTTTCTCTTCCCCTTTATAAAAAAACAAAAAAATTGAAGAATTGAGAAATTAAAATAATGACCTCTTTAAAGTACAAACTAGAGGCAAATTCGGTTTCAAAAAGTTTCTAATCGAAACTTTTAAACAAGTATTTCTATACGAAAAAGTGTTCACAGAAGAAAAAAAAATAAACATCAATTTTAAAAATACTAGCTTCTTCACTTTTTGTTCAGAATCTAAAAATTTTAAAAATTTTATTGTTAAAAAAGTAAAATATATATAGGTATCATCCCCCCCCCCAAATTAATCCTAAATTTTTGGTGCATTTTGACGATCACAGTGAACATTATACTTGTCAACCACCATATTTAATATTTAGAAATGGTTGTTATTTGACTTTAATCGTGATAAATAGCAACTTCGACGACTAACTAGTAAGTATATATCTATTTAACAGAGTCCACCTCGTCGTGTCAGTGTGTCTTAAAATCGTCACGTGTATAGTTACATACATTTATAAAGCCATGATATTTTCAAGACGATGAAAATATTATAGTTTTTTGTTGTTTATACAATTTCTATTTTCTATAAACATTTTTCTTAAATATTACGGTGAACGGTGAAAAAATCAAAACTTAGATCGTGACACAATAAAGCGTAGTATATTTTGAGCAAAAATCAATCTGAAAAGCTTTTAGTTTATTGAACTTGTTTGAAAATGATGAAGTATCGCAATTCAATCTATTATGTTTTGAGTCGACACTTTTGTAGGAAGTGAATTAAATTTATTAAAGTTAGCGATTTCGTCATTCACCAAGTTGAACATTCTACAGACTTTGATTATCTGTAATGAACAACAGGTGTTAATTTACTCACCTATGCCACATATTAATCTCATTATATTAACTTATTTAATTTAATTTGAAAAGATATAGCCCCATTTATTGCGAAAAAAAAACATTATGATATTTTTACCTCTACACTTTCAGAATATCTATTATTTATATATATATAAAGTCTAATTTCGTTGAAATTCTGAAGCATACATGGCTGCTATTGCTTATTTTTTAGTTGAGCTCTAAAGAAAAATTATATTCTCGGTAGATCATTGACGAATAAAGTTTGGCCTCCCCTGCAGCTGTATAACATAGATATAAGTTGATCACTTGAATAGAACTTAACGTATATATTGTATATTGTAAACGTATGGTGTTCTGATATAATCGTTTTCAAGTGGTCTTTTTTTTTTTTGTCACAATATTTATTGTGACAAAAAATTGAAAAAAATTAAAAAATTTTAATTTTAAAAATTAAATACGATTAGGAAAAATGCTTTTCATACTTACATTTTTACCCGTACCTACAATACATAATTTATAATAAAATTTCAGGCATAATTTTCACATATCCATGACAATACTTACGTAGTTATTATAATTATTAACGAATTTCAAAACAATCAAAATGCAACAGTTTATTAAGTATTACTGTACCAAATTATCTTTTGTACATCTATTGTACATCAGAGGAATTTTTCGGGCAAAACTTATAGACATTGAACCCCAACATATAAATTAAAATAATACGTAAACATTCGTACACGAAAGAAATATTTTTTTGGAGTTCTGTAGTTTCTCTAGCACGGTCGTGACTTCTCATACTATTAATTTATAAAAGGCCATTTAGTTTACCCACAACCTTTTTAACACTAGAACTTGGTTTACTTCATTATAATATAGTTGAGGGACTAGGTACATCATCATTGTTAATTTGCGTTACCTACACAAAATATGATGCACCTACTACCTAATGCATAGGCGTATTTAGGGGGGGGCTTGGGAGGGCTAAGCATTCCAAAACCAGTCATAGCCCCCCCCCAGAGTTTTTTAAATATTGCTTAAGGTTAATGCACTTTACTAAATCAATAAATAAATATTTTAGCCCCCCCCCCAAATATTTTTTCCTAAGTACGCTAATAACCTAATAAGGTTTGCGTTTTTTCTAACCGTTCTAAAACGGTGATATTCTTGTTACCTAAACTTGGTACATTTGACAAAAATAATAATATTTACGTCATAGACGAATAAATAATAATAATTTTCGTGTGGTACTTTATCGTCAGATTATTAATGTTATCACGTTTATAGACATTTTGGATGACCTTCCGAGAGTAATAAAATCAGAAAATTCCCAAAAACTTCCCCAATCAAAATTTTAAGAAAGTCGAACATACTTAGGACGTTTTAAAAGTCAGCTAACTATCGCTACTCACATAGTGTAGTCGTATCACCATGGTCATTGGAAAATGCGATATAGGATACTATTCTACGTCATTTTCAACAAAAAAAAAAAAAAAACCGGACATACTTCGGCACTACTTTATAAAAACTTCGTCATTTTTACCTCAGAAGCAGTTTTGCCGTATGCCTGAAAAAAATATTGAGACTTTTGCGAACGTCCTATTTAAAAAATACCGAGTTGGAAATTTCTGAACTACAAAGGCGGTGGATAAAACTTTTGATTGAGTTTTACTTTGTGAAAATGGAGTCACTGCGTTATAAAACGTAACCACGTTGTTTGAAATCCAAAGAAGACGAAATCTATACTTTCACTCCCTCACCACCTCCCCCCTCCAGTAAAAAGTAAATAAAAATTATGTCTCTGGTTAGTGATGGCTCTGTATACAGAGTATGTGTGTTGAGGAATATAGGTTTTTTGCGAAAGAAAAACTTTTTTTTATTAATCGAAGACACAAATGATGTGGCAGCTAAACCCACAAAAGTGAAATTATACAGGACGGGCAATTAAATTTTTAACTATTAAGTAATATTATATAAATAGTAATTTAAGTGTCAATGCCGAAAACGAATTAAGTGCTGCCATCTACATAGTAATTTTTTGTGAGGGTTAGGCCGTATTGGTTTTGAAATATCGTTCCGAAACGTTTGATCACGTCATAAAACGGAAAATATTTTTACGCGGGTTCTATGCGCCTCGATTTATATTTAATGGCGGTGGTACACAGGTTGTATCGTATCCCCCGATTTCGAACGTGACCGATGATAATATTGCAGTAGTTTACGAATAAAAAAAAAAACCATCGCGTTATTTATACAGTCGTATTAACACAAAAATTTTGCTTATCGCACATTTTTATTATTTTGACCGTTGTGTAGCATTCGGTCGGTACATTGGCCATTTCACATTTTTTATCTGTCGCGATATTTATTTACTCAACGATTTTAAAATAATAGCCGTGCCATTAATATTATGCACGGGACGGTCGGTCGTCGTAAATCATGGAAATACGTTTAGCGTTTTTTTTTTTTTATATATTCAATATTTGTTCCTATATACAATATATTTTAAAACATTAATTTACCGCGCGTGTGTCGTCGTCATGCTGTAAATTAAATGTTCGGCAATATTTATAATGTCTGTGGCGAGTAAATACAACAATATTACGGTAGGTAATTATTCTGGTAATTATGCTGCCACAGCTATTACTAAAATGCTTCCTACGTGGTGATCATACGTGACCGAAGGACTCGTTACTGATAAAACAGTAATATTATTATTATAATATTACATCGGTATTAAGCAGTGTTTCCTAAACTTCTGTGAACGCTACGAGACATATCAATGTGAATACTAGTTTTAGTTGAAGTCCCATGTAATAAACAAGTCACAATTTTTGATAACCTATATTATAAAATGTAGTTCGATAAGTGTGAAATTACTATTATTATTATTATTATTATTATTATTTTTTTTTTTTGAGTTCTGAATGGAGAAGCTAGCGTTTTTACAATGATGTTTATTTTTAATTTTTTTTTTTATAAAAATAATTGTCCAAAAATTTCGACCAGACATTTTTTGAATCAAACTTTTTGTCAAGGAGATAATATAATTATGGGAGTTCATAAGCTTAAGTACCATACAATAACTACAAGTGACCAAAAACGTTTATATTTTACGGATGGTAAAAAACATTGACAATTTTTTTTTTCTATTACAAAACAATGAATGACTTTAATCTTTAAAACTAAATTTGTACAACTGTCTGAGTATACACAAATATCTCAAGGTATTTGAACACATTTTCAACATAACTGACATTTACTTACCTCTAAATAATAATATTAATATTATACAGTGAAATTTTTAGGGTTTACTATATTTAAGGATTATTTTAAACGGTCGTTTTAGTGTAAATGGCACCTGACTGAACGAATTTCGACGCGCGTTCCTCAGATTAACAATGATTAACATGTAATTAAAATAATACCTGTAGAATATTGGAAACGAAACGAACGATAACAATCGCGTGTAATTATGATTATTATTATTATTGCTCGCCACTTTTGTTAACATAAACGCTATGTCCTCGGTTAACGAAAATTATTGCTCGTAGATGGTAATTAATTATAATTATAATAAAATTATCATCGTCATCGTAATAATATATTACATTTATGCGTATGACGATGGAAGTCGTCGTCGTCGTCGTAATAACTCACACGCGTATTTTATAATAATAATCGTTCGCGTGAAATGTTGAAATAATAATTATATTATTACTTAGATTTCGTTGAACCCGCCGCCGCCACACGACGAGGAAACACGTATTAATAATAATTACTATTTGAACCACCCACACGCGTGAGGATCACCAAAAGCCATCAACGGCTGCAGTGGAGTGTAATTGGTTTCACGAGAATCTATATAGTATAGTAAAGTTCAGGGCGCATACTCGACGTTCATTAAATTTTTTTTTTTAATAATAATGTGTAATATTTGAGATTCGCCCCCCCCCTCCCGGGTGGATTTGTATGCGACGCGAAGTGCAACTAGGCGATTGTTCTAACGAGGTCGATGCTTACCGTTGAAAATTCGTATAACTCAAAATTGACCCCTTTAGAGTATGATCTAAAGGGAAATTCGGTTTTGTTGATCGAGATTTTTGGACAAGTATTTTCATACGAAAAAGTATGACAGAAATAAAATTAAAATAAACATCATTGTAAAGACACTAGATCTTCTTTACTTTGTTCGGAATTTAAAATATATATATTTCAGTAGATTATTAAATTGTCTGAATTCAAAATATAATTAACCTTTAAACATCATTAAGGTCATATTTCTAAAATATTTCGTGATATTATAACGAATGAACGGTCGTTCCCTTGAAAATCTCGTGGTATGATAGAAAATTAAAAGGTTTTTTGATATGAAAAAGTATTTTTTTTTTGTCAAAGCTGTCATGACGTTTTTACAACTCTGGAACACCGCCCCCCCCCCTCGAATCCGCCATCAAATCAATCGGTTTTGATTATAACGAAAATTTCTATTAAATATTTACTCATTAAATGTCAAAACAGGAAAATGTATCATTTTCACCAGTTTTTTTTTTTTGACAAATCGTTTATTTAAACTGTTATTTATATGTACTTACATAATATATGTAACTTAACAAAAAATTACAACTCGATGATAATTTTAAGAAGGAGAGCTTCAAAAAAGTTTGAAGAGGCTTTAATTTTTGTTACTATGGCATTATATTATGGTTTTACTAATAAATACATTTATAAGTTGACGGTTCGTTAAAAATGTGTTTTTATATCAAGTTTCCCTAATAAAATTAAAAATCGTGGTCACGCCCTTAGGAATAGGAGAAATGTGTGTATTGCAACGATAAATATCCATATTGTCTCGGCGTAAATAAGGCCTTGCACCTAGATGGGTAGCGACGTTTGTTTTAAAACGCAGAATGTTGATTTGATCTTGAAATAAAATGAATGTGAAAGACGATCTATACACTAATCGAGACTTAACTATATTATAATATGTAAATATACTTTTGAAATAACATATTATTATTATTATTATTATGAAATGTGAGCAGCCAACGCCCGAGAAAAGTGTTCGTTTAAATGTGTTTCGAGGAAGTCGTAACTCATAATTTAGGAAATCTCGCGATTAATACACCAGCTGTCAGCGACGGGAAAAACAAAATATTATTTCAGTGTAATATAACATTATTATCTCGCGTGATGAAAGATAAAAGAAAACCGAATCATAACGTTTTTTTTTGCACGCAATTTTCTAGTTAATTACTATTTTAATAAAATCACTCACGTGTAACACGTGTTCATTAATGTAACACCATCGCAACAACGTATGTACATCTCACACGTTATACTTGTATTTTACACAAAGTTCCGTCGAAGTAATTTGTGTTCACGCATTCCGATCGATATATAGAGGTATTATAGAGGAATTTGGTGTTCAAAACTTTTAAAACGCTTTTACTGACCCGAAAAATGTTTTCCTTTAATGCAGAAAATACATTATACACGACCAAATATGTGTGTGTGTGTGTGTTGAGGGTGTGTATTTACCAACGTAAATGGCCTGTACAAGAATTCTGGGCAAATATATGGAGAGTGTTTTATTGTCAAAAACGATCGAATAATGTATGAGCTTCTAAATGTTTTCCGTTGTAATTATACTATACATATTATATACATAAAAAAATGACAGGACGATTAATCAAAATAGATTATTTTTTTTTTTTTTTTAGAGAGATCTTTATTTTGTCTGTCTTTGCACAATACTATTACAGTTTAAATTTTCATAAAGTTTGGTTCAAAAAAATGACGGCTTCTGAGTCATTTTTGTCAAATTTTAGGTAGTTTAAAAAATATAGTACCAACTAGATGCGAATTCGGTTTCAGAAAGTTACTGATTAAAACTTTTGAACAAGTATATTTATACTAAAAAGTGTTTACAGAATAAAAAAAGTAATAAATAAACGTCATTGTAAAAACTTCACTTCGTTCAGAATGTAAAATGTTTATTTTTATGAAACTCAATAAGTGTAATTCCTCTTGTAGACTTATCAAATGCCCCTTTAAATAATTATTATAGTGCGCTGCTGGAAAGTGTAGGAGAGCAGTGCTGCTAAAGTTATCGGACCCCGACCCACGAGGAACTCCTAAATATTCTGCTGAACTTATCAGTATTTATGATTATTTATTTTTTTTTTTTTGCTGAGAATCTGTACAAACGTACAAGAATAAGCGCAATAAGGAAACGAGAAACATTTCCATTGATGGTACCGACGTGACAATAATAAACACCATTATGTGACGCGAATCGCAAATGAAAAAAAATTTAAATTTCTATTTGTTAACCTATAAAAACGCTATAAATATAGTAATCATAACGTGTAATATAATAAAACGCAACGCTTGAATAATAATAATACGATTCGCGCGTTGCGAATCAGTATTTTTATTTTCCAAGAAAACCCGACGGAGAACAACATTTTTTTTATAATTAAATCGCATTCGACGAAGTAATAACGTTTAGTTCGGTATCGATCGCGGTTGTTGGACGTAATATATCGTTATATTATATATATATATATATTGAGGGGGTGGAACGCTTGGCACAATGCGCGCGTAGATTCGGGGTGGGGGGGGGTGTAAAAATCGTGGGAAGACATCCCCCGGGGAACGGTTGTAGTAGGTCGATAAAAAAAAAAAAAAAACACTTAAAACTATACACAGAAATCGAAGGGTTCAGTTCAATAACTACTACTGTTTAATTCCGTCTCGTTCTTTACCGACAATTTGTGTGTTTTCGTTTCGCACGCGTTTCCGTGCAATATCCACGCGCGCGCTTACACAAGGGATTTAAGCGAGGGATTAAAGGGATTCGGAATCTCTCAGTTGAAAAACCTTAACGATATCGAGGAGAAATTGAACCGACTATTGCTCCAAACTCTCGAATTGCCCCCCCCTCCCCCCCCCAAAAAAAAGCATTGCTCGGTATTAATTATTGAACGGTTCTGAAATTCTGATCGTACAGGTGTTTAATATTTATGATCACATTTATTATTATAACGTGAGGAGCCATAACGGATGTTATGGCAATAATGTTAAAATCGTGCACATAAAATATATATAGAAGAAATAAACAGAATTTTGAAACACGTGTACTGCAAATAACACCTATAGATGCAATATATTATTATTATATGATTATTAATAACTAAATGTTTTTGTGTTAGTAATCGAAATACTCAGGATTTGGGACTTGTAGCAACTTTAAAAAATATGACTATATATATTCGCCCTGAATAAACATAAAAATATAGTACACAAAGACAAGTTCTTAAAAATATATATGATTTTCATTTTTTTTTTACAATGATGTTTTTTTTTCTTTTTTTTTTCCGTATACAACTTTTCGCATGGAAATACTTGTCCAAAAGTTTCGATCAGTAACTTTTTGAAACGGTATTTGCCTCTAGATTGTACTTTAAAGAGGTTGTTTTTTGAATTTCTCAATTTTTCAATTTTTTTTCTGGAAAAAACTACCCGAAATTTGACAAAAACGACCCAGAAACAATAATTTTTTGATCCAAATTATATGAAAATTTAAACATAGATAGAAAATCATATAAGAAAGATTTTGGCGCAAGAAAATTTTGAAAATGTGAAAAAAAAATTTTGGACATTTCTCTAACATTTTTTTTTCTCATTTATTAACTTCTTTCGTTCAGAATCGTTTTATTGAAGAAATGATTTATCGTTTCTTTAAAATTCAATACACCCGTCAAGAGAATCCCACCCGTCGTGCGAAGTATGTCCGAATTTTACAATTATACAAGAATTACTTTTTGACATAACTTCTGAAACAATGCAGCCGAGGACTTGAAATTTTTATCAACTATTATAAATAGTTACGAGAACATTTCATAAAAATTTCAAAAAGATTTGATCAATTTTGAGTCGAGTACGGCATTTTGAAAATTTCGGAAATATCTCATTTTTTGTTAGTTTTTATGCAATAAGATTTTTGATTTTTGATATTTAGGCTTGAAAATTTAATATGATCTCACTGACATAAGTGTCTAATTGATCTGAAAAAATCTCAAAAACCGTTAGTCAACTTTTTTTTTTATACCCGTTTGAAGTTAGAATTTCGACTGAATTCGTTAGTTTACTTAAAATTACGCACTTTAACGTACATTTAAGAAAATTGGCTTAACCGATTGTTTTGAAATTTGGTGGCTAGGTAGGAAATTTCATTGCAAATATTTTGGTGCAATAAAATTTCTTACGAACAAAGAATTAAACATTTTACAAGGGTAAGACTGAAAAAAACTCGAAAGTACGGTAGGTATTTGTTATTCGCTTATCTTATCGTACGTATTTTTCGACGCTAAATTTAATACGATACAAGTCGGTAATTACGTGGTGCCCTTTGGATTGCCGCCCAAATTTAGTGCATATAATTCCGGGTCTGATATATTTTTTTTCTTATATTATTAACTTCCTTCGTTCAGAATCGTTTTACTGAAGAAATGATTTATCGTTTCTTTAAAATTTAATACGTCCGTCAAGAGAATACCACCCGTCGTGCGAAGTACGACGGGTGGTATTCTCTTATTTATTTATTATTATTTTTTTTTTTTGTTACTTAGATATAGTTTGATATTGTTGACGAATACACGCAATATAATAATAATTAAAAGTTAAGTAATTAAATTTCTCAACTATTTATATTTTTTATACTAGAGCAACGATCATGAAAGTAGTAGTGGGTAATCAGGCGTATAGCTGGTATACAACGATTTTCATTAAATAAACTGGCAAAACTACACTGTTTTCGTTTGTTTTAAATCAAAGTGTTTATAGATTACGTTTATGTGCAAAAGTTTTGTGAACCACTAATAGGCGTGGGTACGAAAACGAATTAATCAAAATGTAAGTAATACATTTTGAGAATAATTATTCATATAAACGGGTGATTGTTGAAAATCGTTGAAAACGCACATTTTGAAACGTGCAAAATTATCTGTAGGTACAAGTACTATGAAACATATTTGTTCATTCACTCTGCTGTGTGTTTTATCACACCTATGACGGACATGCAAATGTTAAAAAAAAGTCCCGAACCCGGGCAAAATAATAATCATTTAAGTACTCACGCGTATCCGGTCAGGTTCATTCGAGTCGAATATATTACTATTTGGATCGATTTTTGGATTTTGTAGAAAACACATAAAAATATAAATATATTATAATATTATAACTAGGCGTACAATATTTACAGAGAATAATCGTCATAGTAACGCGTTTGACATAGATGTTAATTATTTTTTTGGACGCGTGCAGTGAGTATAAGAGTAACGTAATATTTTGATATGCCATAGAAGCGTCCACAGAATTGGTCTGCTGGATAACACGTCATTTTCGGCGTACACGGAACAATAGCGGTTTAATTAAAAGGCCTTTGGAAAAACGAACGGTTGCATAATATAAACGATAATTCGTCACACTTTTCTCGCCTCGACTTTAGTGAATCTTTCGTTTGAATTTTTCATCACGTTCAAAACTCGAGATTACAATCCATTCCATCGAAGTTTGAATATGCACGATGTGGACAAAATCAACAAGACGTCAGCTGTTTACATTCTTAGCAATAATCATTTCCTGACGGCGGTCCGATTACTTACTGATTGTTGATTATAAATACTTTATAGCATATTTTATAATTATATTAATGTTAGCATTCGTAGCATTTATTAGCACTGTTAGCAATGGCGTATCTGAAGCTTCATCAAGGAGTAAAAATATAATCCTTGCACAATTTTTAGTTTTTAAGACAAATTTGTAAATTGTTCAAATTTTGGCTTGAAATCGTCTTTCCATCAGTCTCATGATACAACATATTTCGCTCGTTTTCGCCTTTCAAACTTTCGACTATAGTCGTGCCTCTGATAGCTTCCCATTACTCAAGTCTTCTCAAACCTATCAATTAAATATTCATGAAACTAATAATATTATAAAACTAGGTTTTATGTAAAAATTGATATTTATAGCAAAAGTAAAATAATTGGACGATACAGAATATCATATATATTATATTATTATTTAATGAGATATTTCACAAAACATAATGTATAGGTCATCCTATTAATTTGATTAAATCTTTGGTACTGAAAAAAATCATTATTATCAATGACAAATTGATTGAATTTTAATGAGTTTTTTTTTTTTTTTTTTTAAACTCTACGCGAAATAAAATACAATTTTAAATTAACTATTGGTTCGCAAATAACAAACAATAATTATTATTAGTCATAACAAAGTCGTCCTTTTATTATTTTTTTGGAAAATGGTCCGCGATAGATCAATTATAAATATAATATTATAATTTTCGTCTCGATGAAAAAAAAAAAAGATCCCAAATAGGGGCGCGATCCACCCATCATCCCCTTTCAAATATGCCACTGGTTATTATTAATAAGTTATTTCTTAGGTGAATTATTATAATAACAAGAATTAATTGCAGGTATTAAAATATACCTATAGGAATGCATACGTATCATATCGATGGTATTATAGTAATAATAATAATAATAACAACTACAACTGTGAGTTATTCTTTAAATCAACAGGGTCCGCGTTATCGAATCGTAATTTATAATGATGTAAATATAAAATAAAATACAGCAGACATTGAAAAGCAATCGTGTGTTTGTTTTAGAAACAATTCCAACGATATACATAATTATTATAATAATATTATTATCATGCATTAGAGGTATATCACACAAACGTAACAAACACGCGTCGCGTCTATGATATTTTAAATACAATTTTAAATAGTGGGTTAAAGTAACAGTGTTTTATTTAACAAATAAAACTATTTGGTAGGTACATATTTGTATTTGTATTTGTAGTACAATAATTAGGGTGAACAGATGTGTTCCAAAAAAAAAAAAAAAAAAAAAGACATATTTATGAATTATTTTTCATTTACACACAACCGATATTATTTATATATTTAGGGTATTGCCTCCAAATCAGGTGTCGTTTATACGCAAAAACATACAGTATAATATCACAGAAGTCCCCAATCACCCTGAATATCTCGGCGCTATATCAATATTTTTTTTAATTTGGTTTCTAATTCAAGAATAATCCTCACATAAATTACAATTTGATAAAATTTATTTCAACAATTAAAAAATTCGCTCTGAGTTGGGCGAAGAAGCTAGTGTTTCTACAGTGATGTTTTTTTTTTTTAAATATTTTTTCATTTAAAAATACTTGTCCAAAAGTTTCGACCAGCCTTTTTGAATCGTTTTCACCCCTATAGAGTACTTTCAAGAGGTTATTTTTCTAAAATCTCAATATTTTTTTTTAAAATTTGGCGAAAATTGTCCAACGTTTGACAAAAAAGCTTTAACAACTATTTTTTTTTTTTCAAGTTCAAACTTTAAGGAAATTTAAATATAAATAGACAGTAGTATGAGAAATGTTTTGGTGTAAGAAAATATTTAATATGTGAAAAACAATTTTTCTAACAATTTCTCATTAAACATTTTTTTTTTCTCAGTTAATAGTGGAATATAAAACTAACTGAGAAAAAAAATAATTGTTAAAAATTAGTGTAATAATTGAATACTTATATAATTAATACATAACTATTTATTTCATATTTTTTCTAAGAGTCAATTCAAGAAAATGATCAAATATGACGAAGAAAAAAGAGACTTTTTTTATTTGGTTCACTTCTAATGTTTATGCAATTGTTAAATGTTTATTTTTTTCAAAAAATTGACTTCGTTCATAGTGTGATATTCGTGAACGGGTATAATTTTAAGTTTTGAAAATCTCAAAGCCCGTATGCAGTAGTTATATTTTAGTAAATAGTCGTTTGAGCTCAACTCTACCGCATGTCTACCATAAATATTCATATTGTCCATACACCTGTTGCACTAAAACCGGTGCCTAAATAATTACAGTTTAGTTTTTACAACGCCACTGCGACGTGTTAAGCAATAATAAATTGTCGTCTGCCACCTAGTCTTTTACACTCGAAAAACGATTTTGTGTTTGTCGATATAATATTTATGAAAATGAACAATATGCATTTATCGCTTTTAATATGTTTGAAAATAGGTGTGTTTTAGAGAACAAAGCGTAATTATGTTTTTATCATAATTATATATTGTAAACTACACACTTTATGACTCGTATTGCAGAAGAGTGAAGTATAAATAGTAAATCTATTATTTTTTTGAAAATAAAACACACAAAGAGCGATATATAGACAAACGTAGACAAACGGGTATTTTTTTTTTTTTTAGATGAGAACTAATCATGTGTCGTGTTCAAACGTCTTTTTATGACTTAAAAATAAAAAATAATAATAATTGAATAAACGTCGAACATCGATCACTTTCTCTCCACCTTAAACCATTTTAAGAACTATGTGATCTAAGGCTCTTGTAACATAAATATTATTATATCCTCAGTACAACAGGTGTTAACGTAAACATTATAATCACAGTTTTCTCGGCAATCTTCATTCGTATACTAAATTTTAGAAAACGTTTTTCACACGACACTTATAATTTCGTTATACGATTAGTCGTCACTTGTTTGTATTGTAATTTTAATCGAACAACATGTCGACATTTCACGTTTTAGAAATGGAAGTGATCAAATTCTCTGCGAATAAATCTCATACCATAGGCGGTGCCACAAAGCCTAAACACAGAAAAAAAAGTCAACGCCCCTTTTAAGTTAGGCTTCTGAGGTGGTCAGAATATTATCAATGAAAACAATACTCTAATAAAATATTATGGCGAAAAAAAAAAAAACGATAATTGTTAATTATAAAACAAAACTAATTACTTACTAAAACTAATAATTACTTGTAAACGAGAAAACAAAAATACATTTAAAAACTGTACGGTTTTTAAACACGACATTTTCATTACAAATAATGTTCCAACGGGTAATAGTGTGCACACTGCGTCACTGCACGCTCATTGATATTTTTTTTTTACTACATTTGTATTTGTTTTTTATAAATGTTCAATATTTCAACGATGTACTGATGTGCATAGTTCAATTGTATAGGCCGTTTAAAAAATGTGGAAGATATTCCAACAATAATAATATGTACTTGTTTTCATTACAAAGATCATAGGCTTATAAAATTTAATCACGTATAACAGTATATTGATAGACATTTTAAACATTCATCAAATAAATAAAAATATTAATGAGTTGTGTGCATATTATTTATCGGAACATTATTTGTTAACTATTAAAAATAGTAAAATTTTCTGTATTTTTTTTTGAAAATATGAAACGCTTTCATTCATTGAAAATTCAACCGATTTCAAAATTGTTTTTACTAATAAGTAACTCTATAAAATCGCTATTTTAAAATTAAAAAATAAATAGAAAAGATTAGTGGTTTTTAATTTTGGATTTTTTTTTTTTAACCATGATAAATGGTAGGCTATTAGTTAAGCTACATATTATAATTTAAATCCCAGATTTTAATATTTGAAATATATTTTGGAATATAACTACTAACTATTAAATTAATTTACACACTATATATATATATATATATATATGAGTATACAAATAAGGATGTTGCATGTTTTATTTGATTATTTTTGGTTTTGATGCATTTTAGGATTCTAGGTTTTTTTTTTTTGTAGTTAGATTTTGAGTTAAAAACTCAAATATAAACCGAGAAATAGGTACTATCAGTTTGACAACTTAACAGTGTTTTAGAATTAAACTGTTTTATTATCAAAAAATAAATAAAATAATTATTGAAGTATATTTCACATCTTCCCAGGTATAATCCCAGTTTAATCAATCGACTCGATTTAAGACACGAGATTTAATTTACTGTTAAATTAGCGATTCATTTCACACCATGAAATTGTGTTGTATTAACATTCAAGTGTCGTGTGTTAAGCCAAATGTATAAAAAAAAAAACATTGTAAATCACGTGTCATGTGTTGCTTGGTTATAAAACGCGAAATGACACGATACGGACAAGTGTGAACCACTTCAATAGTTCGTGACTATTAGCGAGTTAAACTTTAGAACCAAATTAAATTGATAATGAAAATATGAGGTGAACCGTGGTGACCGTGATGTTATCGATGAAATAGGCATTCAGTCGATAATAAAACAAGTAAAAAATTTACAAAAAGTGCACTATAACGATTATAATAAAAAAAAAAAAACAAAATTGTTTTCGTTTGTAATTATTAACTAGAGAAATGCTCTGCGAAGTGGTGGTATATCGTACTAGGTGACAAGAAGAAAGTAGGGAACAGAATTAAAATAAAAATCTTTAAGGGTACTCTTTGATAATATTCTTTAGGGATTTAGATAGTATACTTAAAGGCGATTTGACTGATTAACGAATTGACAAAAAATAAGTCCAAAAACTAGTTTTTAAGGAGTTTTGTCAAAATGTGGGTAGTCAAATTGATAGATATAATAGATAAAGATTTCTATTTAATATTTTAATTATTATTTAAATATACCTACCTGTTTAATATATATGTACTTTAATTAATATGTTTGATTCTCTTAATACATAGTATTGATTTATACAGAATACAGTATTTATTTATTTTTTAATTTTTACTTAAATTTATTTTTAGTACATCACTAATACATATATAAAACAGTAGAGAGCTCTAAGACTTTGCATACGTTATGAATTCAAAAAATATACTTTCAGATATTTAATTTGAATGGTGGTAAAAGTCTCTGGGTGGTTTAGAACCAAAATTATGACAGTTTTAACATTTTTTCGAATTTCAAAGTATCAAATCTCAGTGATGGTTTGTCTCTTGAAACCGACAGAAGAGCAAATAATTGAATAAAATTACCGTTCACCGATACTTCACTATAATATAAGACCACAAGCTTAAACGGTTTATTGATGGAATACGATTCACAATATTAAATCGTTCGTTTCGATTTGATCAATAAAAAAAAATAATTGACATCTAGTTACGATATAAACATTATGTAACCCCCCATTGGTCAATATTTAAGTCGAGACTGCTTTTAATGCGATAATGACGTGTTCGCAACGATTCACGACGCATTGTGTTGATTTATATAATAGGTGCAGGATCGATAACTGATAAATGGGTTTTAATTAATTTTCGACTGTTTAATCAATTATTATTGTCCATAATCATTATTGTCGATACAAAACACAATCATAATATTATAAATTTGTATTGACAAACGCGTTGTAAACATAAAATGCGTTTGGTACTACACACACACACACGTCATGACGCAGGTTATTGGGATGTAAACAAGTTTACTCGTTATTCATGACGGGGAGTGTGGAGCTATGCGCGGGGTGAGAAAGAAAATATAAGTTACATGAGTATTGATCGTAATGCTAAATACGTATATATATATATATATATATGAATGGCATATTAGTGTTGTGACCGTGTTTTTTTTTTTTTTTTTTTTATGCTTTTTATATTGCTACTAAGGCTCAAGGGGATCGGAAGTGATTGTATTCAGAGGCAATTTTATGATTTGTACTTGAACGTAGTGTTTTAAGTGAGAAATAAACAGGATTTAAGTTAATAGCGAGAAACTGATCTGAGGACTTCCGATTAATATAATGTACAACCTGAGTGTTTCGTATACTATTTTATTTATAATTTTTTTTTAAAAAATCTTTATAAATTCATTATTCATGACAACTGTATTCCGAGTTAGAGTTGGCCCACTCTATGCGAGTATCAAATATAATATAAATTTTATTTTATGAAAAATATTGTAATAAGTAAACTCTAAATATTTTATCAAATTTATGTATCTTCAATTTAGTAGACTTTGATGTAAAATTAAACTTTATAAGCACCAGTAGTTTTAAACGAAAGTTTTATAACTATATAATTTTGTAATTGTTATCAGAGGTAACGTGATTGAGTACCTGTGTAGTCTACAGGCTAACAACATCACCATTTTATAACCTCTGAAAATTATAACTATTCCTTTAAATTTTGATTTCAATACATTAAATTACGCACAAAAAAAAAAAAAAAAAATAAATAAAAAATAATAATACGACCTGTAAAAAAAATTCGTAGTTAAAACAGAGGGTTGATACTTGAATATTACAAAAAAAATCCCAAGTTTCACATTTTTATGGTTAAAAAAAGGGACGAATAAATCACCCTAATGGGTATGTCTAAGCATATCTCATAATCGTGGGTGGTATTTTATATTTAGGTAATTAGTTGTTTTGATAAACATTTTAATGTTAAAACTCGTTAGCTATAAATCTATAATAGTGATTAAATAATTTCTAAACACAATAGCAAAATTACTGTTTTTACGTTTAAGCTCCCCAGTTAAAATCAAAGTACATGAAGTCGGTGCCTATGACTTCAATCATCCCTCTAAGTCGATAATAACCTAAATTTATTCGACAATAGTTTTCAGAGCCACAGTAACGAAAAAATGCACCTAAGACATGACCTCAGGCTTATGTTATATTTATCCGTGTGAACATGAATAAAATGGAATCAAGCTTAGCTTGAATTTATTTTTATTTCACTCATTTACTGCAGTATTTACATTACCTGTGCATTTGCGTGCAGTGTTGTTATTATTGTTATTTTAACATAAATGTTAATTTGAATTAGGTACTTAAATACCTCTCTCCCCCTCACCTTTTTGACTGTAACCTTGGTAATTTTATTTTTATTTATCGACTAAATATTTTCACCATTGGAAAAATTCAAAATAGCAGACCGTTGCACATAATAAAATTAGATTTTTTTTAAAAATTATTTCCAAGTTAAATTTCTAAGCTTTAGATTTATAAAACGCATAATTATTAAATTAAATTTAATAAAATATAGTACGTTCAGTCAATTATTATATTGGGAATTATATTTTGTTGAATATTGGGTACAAATACTTTTCCAAAAATACAAAAAAAAAAAAAAAAACCGTATTAAAATATTTTAGTTGTTATATTATTTTATGACCGAGAGAGAACATCTTTAATAACAATAATACAAAAAAAAAAAAAAACAAAAAAACAACGGGGTGATACGTGGTACGGACGAAATCGAGGGAGCTAAGTCGGAATTAGTTGCACGAAAGAATGGCGGAGTGCCAATAATTATTTTTAACAACATTTTGTCGCGTGTTAATGCTCGCGCACCGTTAAAAACAAACGGTCGATTAAAAAAAAAAACGACGTTTTGTCGTCTTTACGAAATAAATTATGGGCTTCATACCATTTGCAGAATGACGACTGCGGATCGTCGTCGTCGGGTTAGTGTGGTACGTTTAGCAAAGTGCCGTCCCCAAGAAAAATCGACTCAAATTACTTTAGGTATTATTTCCATAAAAAAAAAAAAAAAAAAAAAAAATGATACTTCGTATAGTAATATTCATGGCTAAATAAATAGGTATGATACACCGAAAGTGATGTGCAGTGTAGTATTATTTATGTTCCCTAAGACTTGGAGGAAAAAATGTACACCCGACTCAAAAGAAAATATGATTATAGTCGTGAATTATTTCACTGTCATAATTTTGAAAATATATAATATATATATATATATATTTAATTCCTTATTTTATTTATTTATTTACTATTATAAACGGGTTGATACCCTTTGAAAGTAGTAGTACAGTAAAATCTTAACATCAATAAAAAAAAAAAAAAAATCAAAATAGCTAAAAACTAAAAGGAAAACAATGAAAGAAATACAAATGACGAAGTAATAGTTGTTTGTAACATTAACAATGAGATCAACAATTAAGTTGTAGCAAGAATTAATAATTAGTTACATATTTTGAACTCAATTAACAATATACAATTAAATAACAACCAGACTCAATGTTTATTTATTATTTAAAAATAACAGTAGTTAATATTTGGTTACTCTGCAACTGTGTTTCCAGACCTATTGAAAAAACGAAATGAAGAAGTAGTCACACATGACAATACATGGTAATATTGTCAATACACTGTATTTGGCCCATAATAATAAAATATAATACTTTTTACCCGGTTATGAATTAATTTATATATATATATATATATATATATATAAATGTTTCTAATATTGCATTGCCATGTAAATTTCCGTATGGCGTTAATAAAATTAATAATAATAATAATAATAATAAGTATAAAACAATTTATAGTTAATAGAATAATTATGAACATTATATCATATTCGAAACCTTAAATTTAATCACAAGGCAGTGATGTGATTACATAATATTATATGAACGTTTGAAAAAAAAACGTTCTTTGAGTATTTAATGTGGTAATTTTTTTTTAAGTTTTTAGTTTATTAAAATCTAAAAAGCTCTAATAATTATATGGTTTACAAAATATAACGCATTCGAGTTTTGTAAATATTTAGCACATTTCGTACGGCTAAATTACATATTGATTGCATATCAGCTGTTATGTTAGCGTTCTTTTCTTACTGATGATGGTATAAGATTAGACACTATATTATCTAAGTGTAGGGTTGCGAAGGGTTTGAAGCAAAATTTTTAAAATATTTGTTCGTATGGTTTCACAAACGTTTTAAACGTAGTAAAAATTAAAATTTTATTTGACCTGAAATTTTGAGTTTTTCTCTCCTGTAATTTCATAATAATAAACACATAATAAACCAAACTTCTTTTTACATTTTGAATATGTTTAAATAATTTCCTTTTTTTTTTTTTTTTTTTTAAATTTTTGTCCGTAGCTAAAAATGTATTAAGAAATAATAATCCGAATCGATTTAATGTGATAAAAAAATACACACAGTAAAAATTTTGTCTAATCTTAAACCGTTATTAAACAGCAAATCGATTTACGATTACAAATTTTTAAACCAGAAATAATATTCAAAATAGAAAAAGTGTTTCCATAATAATTTTAAACGAATAAACATTAATGCAAAAGTCATTGGTGCATTCGTTTATTCAGAATCTAAAATTTACATATTTTGTACCGTATAACTACCAATTGCAATCTATAAGTTACAACATACATACAATAATAATTATTATAAATTATTATTATTTGGAGTCAAAGCTGATAGAAAATCCTTTGAGTTTACTCGATCTCTGATATTAATATTTTATTTATTCAATTAGATATTCATTAATTATTCATATTAACCTTCGAAGTCTATTCTTAATAAATCGATATAACTTATAATAATTTTACTATTGTCAGTATATGTGTTTATTTTGTAAGAACATTTAAAAATACAATTTTTTTCTTTTCAATCAATACCTTATAAATCATTTCATTTTTAATTCTAAGAAATAATTTTTTACCAACAGATTATTTTCATGTTTTTCTAGTCAAAATATCATTTACTTTATGGTTGCCTCAAATGAATATTTTTATACTATTTATCGTTTGATTTTACAAAATTAACAGAAATGACTGGTAATCTAAAAGAGGAGGACATACTTCGCAACATGGATATTCTTTGTACCTCGGGTGGAATACTCTTAGTGGATGTATTGAATTTTAAAGGAAAAATATATAATTTTTTCAATGAAACGATTTTGAGCTTCGGATAGTATACAAAAATAATAAAGTTTCCAGTGTTCAATATTTAATAATTATTATTTAACAACAGATTTTTGCTTTTATTATTATTACTAAGTAGTAACTTATTCAATTCATTGTTATTAATGTAGAAAATTGTATATTCATTATATTATACTTTTTTTTTTTTAAATGTGCTTTATCAAATTTTAATAACATGAGCTTTAAATTTCAAAACACAGCAACATTTATAATTTTCACAAAAAATTAAATGTTCATTGATTATTCTGTTATTAGAGCATTTAACATTATGAGTTCTCAATATCATAAAACTTACAAAAATATTTTTTCTGTATTAAACTGAAGCTTCTCCCACAGTCGTTTTACTGTAAAAATTATTTATTGTTCCTTTAAAATTCAACACAACCTTGTACTAAGATAGGGAGACCATATTTAAGAAAATAAAATACAGGAAAAAAATATTTTTCATAATATTTTTAAATAAGTAAGTATTTATTACATATTCCTATATATATTTATGATTTTGAATGGTGACAAAAGTATATTTGTTAAACTACCTATTATAGATTAAATTTAAACGCATAAAAACATTATTTTGAAAAACATAAAATTACATAATGAAACTAAATCGATACTTTTTCAAATCTTTTATTCATGCATATTGTATACTTTACTTTCTACAAAAAAAACATTTTACTCCATATTACGATTATAATTGATCTACCTAACGGTGTCCAAAAGGTTTCTAGATTCTTACATTATTTTGTTCAATAATTTCATTTCAAAAATTTTAAATCAACAGCAAGTCAAAAAACGGGATTAATATGGGACAGACTTGAGTGTCCCGAGAGAAGTTTGTCAGGACAACAGGATACAGAGCCGAAATAAAGGACAATCCTGTATAAAACAGGACGTATGGTCACTCAATAGTCTATACTAAGAGTATACCACCGTAGGAGTGAAGAATACCAGAACACCCATGATGTTTTACACAGTGTTGCATTTTTTTTTTTTTCGTTGTTTAGCTCGTGGCGTGTAGTATCAAGTGTAGAGATTAGAGATGGCGCCAGCTGTTCTCGGAGAAAACTGTTCACAACTTCCTCGACAATCCTTAGAATATAATATAATGTAAAGTGAAGACGAGCAGCTATATTTATGAATATTCACGAGAATCACAGAGTCGACAATGCGTTAATAATAATATGTCGTGTGATGATATATTAGTTCGTTTTTCTTTAATAATTATTAATAATTTGTACCGTTTTACTCTTGAATCGACGAACTGCTGCAAGTCAAGTCGTAATACGTTGAACGAACATAGAATAGATGGCGTTGTGTGTTCTGAGAAAAGAACACCACGACGACGGTAGATCGCGTCCTGTATATTACAACGTGATAATAATATTTCAACGACGGGGCTGTGAATTTGCATGAATTTGCACCAAGAAAAATTTGTTTTCCCACACTATTGTAAGCTTTTATGGAAATTGTCTTAATAATATGCGGAATCCGAGTGATACAAACAAGCTAGTTTTTACAATGATTATTTTTTTTTTTCAGACATCACTTTTTCATGCAGTAAAACTTATCCAAAAGTTATGCCCGATAACTTTAAAAATCAGAAATCGCCTCTAAACAATACTATAAAAGGTGAACTTTCAATGATCTTTACACTTTTTCTCAAAAAGAATAGAAAATCTATGTCGAATTTGAGTGAAAACGGTAATATATGGTGTAAACCAGCATGTACTAAGTAGTTCTAAAAAATGTCAATTTTAAAAAGTTCGAAACAGCTATTACAAAAAAAAAAAAAAAAGGAAAATTTACTTTAAATTTGAGTAAAAATAGTAAAATATGTTGTATATTAGCTTTTCGTAAAATCCATTTTAGTAATTTAAACGTTACACCAAAACTTATTATCTTGGAAACTTTTTATTTTTTATCATAAAATATAATGTAGTTAAGTCGTTTTTTGAAGTTTAAAGATCTTATGATTAATAATATTGTCATAACAGATTTAAAAAACCGAACATACTTCACACCTCTGGTGGAATTTAAAGGATGTGTTAAATTTTAAGAAAAGATAAATCACTTCTTTAATAAAAACGATTCTGAGTGGAGCTTTCTGTTCATGTAAGACAATATTATTTAAAACTTATAAAGTTTATTATTATTAACGAAAATATTATTTTGTATTCAGTTAGTTTTATACCATAATATTAACTAAGAACAGAAAAAAAAAAACAGAATTTCGATGAAAAAAAAGTGTTAGAAAAAAAAATGCCAACATTTTCAACATTTTCTAGATCCTAAACATTACTATTAGAATCGTCTATTTTTTTTTTTTAAATTTTCAAAAAGTTTTTATAGCTAGTTTTTCCGCATTTCTGTCAAACGTTGTGTAGTTTTTACCGAATTTTCGAGAAAACTATTGTGAATTTCGAAAAATAAAAAACGTTCTTAAAGTACCCAAATCGGGGAATATATTCGGATTAAAAGAGTTACTGGTCGAAATATTATTTTTGATACGTATTCTTATAACTAGAAATATTGTGAAACTGCAATTTTTTTATCACAGTCATATCATATTATAATATAATGAAGGTAAAAATATTCTACACGTTCATGTAAAATGTGACTGTGTGCGAATTTCCCGTAAGAATATAAATAGAAAAATATAACGTAAAACGTATATAATGGTCAAACTTACAAAGTTACTATCTACAAGTATACGCACCTACGTAATAAAAACCATTGTATTCATCGCTGCATTCAGAATATCCAAAAAAGATTTTTAGTGAAGGGATCTCTTTTTCTCTAAAGCCCCCAAACCCCACACACACACACACACACACACACACACACACACACACACACACACACACTCCCCCATAATTATTATGCTTCTAGTCCTATTATAAAGATAAAGTGTATATGCATTTTATGCGATTCGTACTATGCGAACGATAATAACATATGCACTCACTGGTACTATACTAAGTTCCATGGGTAATTTTCCGCTTTTGCGTGTAACCGTATATATACAAAACGGGAAAAACACCCATTTATATGTGTATAATAATATATACATACACGTGTACAACGTATGTGTATATATATGTATAATAGGTAGAAACACGCGTACACTACGTTTTCACATTACATATTATATGCAAATCCGATTTCAATAAAAGAAGAAGAAAAAAAAAAAATAAGAAAAGAACAATAATAAACGAATATAAAAAAAAGAAAAGTCGTACGCGGTCGGTCAGACCCGAGTGAGATTTACATAACGCGCCTATTCATATTGTATATTATACGAACGTATGTTAAGTGCTGTATAACAATAATAATAATACTATGCAATTTACGTCGTCGTCGTAGTGCGTTGTTTAAAAAAGTCACGTCATTATTATACAAACGCTGTGGGGCGACTATAATATTATTTACATTGACGTTAGGTATGCATATAATGTGATAATAATGATGTGATGCACGTTTCGTAGGCCAAACGGAAAATCCGTATTTTTGCAAAAAGGGCAAAGGTAAGCACCGTTCCTTGGCAATGAAGAACCAAAACATCAATAACTGTGCACATATTGCACGTAATTGAGAATGACACTTTCTTGTGAATCATTTTAATCGACGATGAAAATAACCAAATCCAAATTTTTTTCATATTTAACTATAAACATCATATTATTAAGGAATAACTCCGAGTCGTTCATACTTCTTCGATGTAACCAGATCAGAAACTCGTGGAAATAAAAAAATGTATATCATACCCGATCAATAATTCACGTTTGACTTTATGGCTAAAACAGTTTTATTTGTACAATGTCAATACAAATTCAAACTCAAACTTTGTAATAATATACACTTAAAGCAATAACTGAAAATTTAAAATTGTGATGAATAAAAAAATAATATCATACTATTGAATAAGATTGTTATTGTTTTCGAAAAATAGAATGAGATAGTCACATGCTGCTCGCGAGCGACAATTCGGCCATCCCTGCGATAATATAATCGAAATATGTTAGTACAGTGGTTCTCGATCATTTTAGGACCACGACCCAAATTTTTCTTCAAAAACCTTACGCGACCCGCATGGTTTTACATTTTTAGAATAAAAAGATAGTTCTTAAAAATCAAAATTAGATTAATACTTTAATAATTTATTAATTAATCGGTGTATAGTAATGGATATAATTTCACAAAATATGTATGCAAATGTGCTACTTCATCATTTTTACAGTGGAGTTTGGTTGAAAACGTAATTTTTTGAAAATTTAAACGATTCAATGAATTTCTCGCGACCAACCGAAAATCGACTCGAGACCCACCAGTGGGTCGCGACCCACATTTTGAGAAACGCTGCGTTAATAAATTTGGACTTTTTAACGGGAGAATTCAAACGGTTTTATAACGATCTCTCGCGCGCGCGCACGCGTAAATCTCGCCTCCGAGTGTGTTTATTCGGGAAATAAAAATACGTATTACGAACGAGCGAGTGTAATATGCTCGGATGTATATTATTTAAATAAACGTGTATTTTATTTTATCCGCGCATAAATATCCGTATAGGAATGGTGAAAAGTGATCTGAAAAACGGGTGTGCGACATTTCGACATTTTTTCCGCGCGTAAAATGCACGAGCGCATTCCGGGTTTATAGTTTATTATGTGTGTATGTATGTATCACTTTTTTTTTTTTTTCTCGACGAGTTTAAAAATACTTTTCGGTGTGAAAAAAATAAAATAAAAACACTTGTAAATATATATATATATATATATATATATATATATATATACGTGTGAGCAATTAGTTTTTCGGACGTATTTCGTATATTATATCGTTTTCGACTCCTCGACGGCCTTCCGCGTGCATTGCGGCGGCGGCGGCGGCGGCGGCTTAGGAAATTTATGGATTCACCCGGAGCGATAAATTAATACTGACGCGGTGACGGGGCCTAGGGCAAAAATTATGGGCCGTTGACGTTTAATTTGCCCGGTCGGCGACGGGGAAATCGGCCGTGAAAATAGTCGGCGCGTTCCCGTCGATGATCCCGTCGTTATCTTTCTTTCTCTCTTTCTCTCTTTCTCTCCCAAAGTGTGTTTCCTTCCGTCAAGTCCGCGTTGCTTGCAAAAGCTGCTCTGAGAGTGGAGAGCCGAAAAAAAAATTAAAATATTTTCTTGTCTGCGTAAAATGAATATTATAATAACAATCGAACCCCGCCGCCCGCCACCCCTGCCACTTGGCCCGGATAAACATCCCCATTGTTCTCCTCGGTGTACATTATAATAGTATTAATATGTCGTTCGTTTTAATATATTTTATCACATACAAATGTCGCGTGCGCGTTCGTGAATATCTCATTTCTATTTTTCTCAACCAACCCCCCCCCATCCGATATCATGCTATGTATGTCGCGACGCCGTATTATTGTCTGGAATAAATATATAAGTATTTGTGCAATGGCGTCAACTTTTGTTTTTTTTTTGAGAGAGAGAGAGGACGTTTTTCAATTTAAAACAGTTACTATAGGTATAATGAAGATCGCAACTGGTGAGTTCAAGGGTTTAAGTCCAAATCATTTATTTAAATAATGAAAAAATTTAATTTTTTTTCTTAAATAATGGATGTGATTTCTGATCTATAAAGTAGCTGTATGAAACTTCACCCCACTCAGTATCTTAAATTAAATGAGACCAATGGAAATAATTATGTTTTGTAAACAGTTATTATGAATCACTCTCGAGATTTTCCTCTAATTTTTTGCGACAGTCCGAACGTTTTCTTTGTCCATCAACCTTCCCTCTCGCACCTCATTACCTCACATTACGTGTTATCGTTACGAAATCTAACTCTACACTGTATATTAATATACAATGTCAATTTAATAATAAATATAAAATAATAACGAACATAGTATCTAGATGTGTTAGGTGTATCAGTGGCGTTCTCAGAATATTTCAATGGAGGGGGATGGAAATTCTTTTTAGAAAATAAGTAACAGTGGTTTCACTTCACAACTCTAATAATATAATATTGAATATTAATATAATAATTATATATCATCAAGTCATATTTATTGTAATTTTTATTGAAATTGTAAACATTTTATAATGACAATAACCTTAATGACAAATCCAAATTAAACTATCGATTTTTCTGAATTCTAATCAGTTGAATCAAGTTCATCTTCAAGATCAATATACATGATAAATTTCCAAAATTTTCAAATACTGTACTTACTTAACTCAAAATTGATTAAATATTTTTGAAATTTTGAAGGAAAATTTTTGTGACCATTTTTATGGTTGGTGAAGGTTTTAAGTTTCTTGCTGCATTATTTTTGAAGTTATGTTAAAAAGCAATT
>JAIPRM010000969.1:21418-44487 GCA_025469315.1 Stegophylla sp. TES_Ste_2020 | reverse complement strand
CTGAATTACAATTTTTTTTTTTTAATAAATATTGTGTTTAAAAAAATTGTGTTTTCATATAATTGTATGGGGGGCCCTTAATAAAACATATTTTATTTGCAACTTTTAGTTTTGGGTGGGTGGTGGGTATAAAAAAATTAACTTTGCCCCCCCATGAAAAAAGGGATCTGCACGCCACTGGCTAGGGGGTGTGCCGAGAAAGTCCCGGTATCACGATACGCATATTAGGTACTCTCATTTTTCCACAACTTAACGTACTGTGCACGTGGAATGTTGGTTTCCAAACGAATAACGATGAAGTTTGCATTTATCTGCAAAACATATTTTTCTTGATGGAATTGATGCGCAATATATATAATATAAACTGTTTTCATACAGAACCATAATATGTAGACACCATGGGTGTCCATTGGTGGGGGGTGGTCAGGGGAGGGATAAGTCCTTTTCTTGAAAAATTTCAAAAACCATGTTAAATAAGTTTTCTGTAAGTAATTTAATTACAATACCAGTATGAAAATATTACCTGATTAAATTTATCACAGTGGTCACCATTTTGTGTACTTAAAAAAGTATGTATATTATATTGTTCCCTACCTGAATCATAGAGTATGGTATGAGTAAAGAGTATTTTGTATAAGTAAGACTAATAATGTTCAAAGACTATCATATTTATTACCTATAATAATATATTCATTAAAAACCATTACAAATTAAATCAATGTTCTTAGTTATTTAAGTAATATAATTTAAAAGCAAAAGATATTTTTTTTATTATATGACTCTTTTGACGGACCAATGCAATAATTATAAAATTTAATCATCACTTACAATACTTGGAGGGAAGGAGGACATTGACTGATAATGGATTATTGCTGAAACTGGTAATAAATATAAAAACATTAAAATTTATTAAAATGTGTACCCCTATCCTGAAATTCACTCAATGGGTGCTCTTGATTGACACGTCTATCGTTGATCGGGGTCAAGGGAAAATAACTATGTCGAAAAAGCAAGTGAAAATCCCTGTTATCAGGCGTGGCTCCAGGGAGGGGGCCACTGGGGCCATGGCCCTCTCTCAAGTTTACAGTCTACATCATAAAAAACCAATTATAAAATAATTACTTTTAATTAATAACTGATAAGTGTAGATTCAGAGTTTAGCGAAGAAATTTGTAGTTTTACAATGACAATTTCTTTTTTTTTCTATTCGAAAAGTACTTAGGTCAATAAGTGTAGGTTTTTTCGGTCTGCTATTTATACACATTGGAAGGTAAAATAAGGATAATTTTTTTTTTTTTTTTTTTGATGGGGACTTGAATATTTATTTATTTGATTTAGACTCCCCCAATGTTATTAACCTTATGTAATTTATAAAAATTTGTAGCAGGTTTTGAGTGGATTTGGGAAGTTAATCCTTCCAAATCTTCACCTATCTGTGCCTTGTATATGTTTTGAAACTCATTTCAATATTAGATTATCACATATTTTTACACTACTAAATATTATAATGGGCACACATGATCCGATAAAATACCGATTTGCATACCTCGTTTTCACGATAGAGGCATCTAAAAACGAATAATAATAAAAAAAAAGTGACGTTGGCATAGATACAATAAATGGTAAACATACTTTTTGTGGTTTTTTTTTTTTTTTAATATTAAAACTTGAGTACTTGTCATTTTCGTTTTCCGATGCTTTTATTAATATTTTAATTTAATTGAAATAAAACCGATAAACTAACTATTTTATACACACCACATGCGTATATGTATAATGGGTATATAAATATATTATGAACATACCATTACGTAAGTACTTTCAACAAATAATAAAGAAATCGTCATAAATAATGTAAAATAGGTAATTTTACGTTTATAGATTTACATATTATATTATATTTTTATCAATACAATTTTTAGTGAGAAAAGGGGGACCTATGATGTCGCACTAATTCTGTGTCAGTCTTTGACTTGACTATCAACCATTGTTGACTCCTTAACATGTGAAGAGGTGGTCCCGTGAGCCTGTGACCATCATCTACAAGCATGTTAAGTTTGGGAGGAAACAGACGTAAAACTCAAAATCATTTTTAATGACCAATAAATATTAAAAAAGCCGGACATACTTCGCACGATGGGTGGGATTCTCTTGACGGGTGTATTTAATTTTAAAGAAACGATTAATCATTTCTTCAATAAAATGATTCTGAACGAGGGAAGTTAATAATATAAAAAATAAATGAGAAAAAAATGTTAGAAAAATGTCCAAAATTTTTTTTTCACATTTTCAAAATTTTCTTGTGCCAAAATCTTTCTTATATAATTTTCTATCTATGTTTAAATTTTCATAAAATTCTGATCAAAAAATGATGGTTTCCGAGTCGTTTTGTCAAATTTTGGGTAGTTTTTATTGAAGAATTGAGAAATTCAAAAAATGACCTCTCTAAAGTACAATCTAGAGGTAAATCCGGTTTCAAAGAGTTATTGATCGAAACTTTTGGACAAGTATTTCTATACGAAAAGTTGTACACAGAAAAAAAAATAAACATCATTGTAAAAACACTAGCTTCTTCACTTCGTTCAGAATCTAAAACCATAACCATGACATAGCACGTATATCGTAATACCGATTGAATGATATTCCACTTTTTAGCGAGAAAATTTCACTTTTTCGGTGGGAATGCAGAATAGGCACAAAATACGTTTTTTAGCGATGCGAGCAAAAATACTAGATATATTTTATTTTTTTATGCGTATTTTTACATATTTTAACATTTTAATATAAGAAAATAACAATAAATATTATTTCATGAATAAACTTAGTCGAGATTCGTGGATTTTATTTATATTAATATGCTATTGTGGAATTGGCCTTCATCCAAAAAGCATAGAGAGCGGCATATATGTTATAATAATATGAGTGGCATTAATTATTAATATTATTATAAATACGAGCAGTGACATAGATACGGGTAGGGTTTAGGGGTTTAGGTAACTCCTTTCAGAATCAAAAAATATATGTCTAATTTTATTATAAAGTAAAAACGGCAAAATATATGTTTTTTTTTTATTTTTATGTGAACACTTTTTCGTATAGAAATATTTGTGGAAAACTTGATTTCATTTTACCAAAATTTCAAGGTGGGCCACAGCCAACCCGAGCCCGTCTTTGGCACCGCCACTGCCCAAAACGGTCTACTACTAGTCTAGTACCAAAGTAATAAAAAATGTTTTTTTTTTGGTAACTATGTTTTACCAATCGAATGTTTCTAAAAATGCTTTTATTAAACATACACAAGTAGATGTTAGATTTACACAGACTTCACCAAGGCTTTCGATCGCGTTGATCATAAGTTATTGATAAGAGTGCTGACAGATTCAGGATTATTGGTGAACCATTGTTGTCGTGGTTTGATTCTTACATACGTGATTTGTAAAGGTACTCGGTTTGAAATCAGACATTGTTGATGTACATCTGGTGTTCCTCAAGGTGGACATTTATCTCCCTCGTTATTTGCATATTATTCATTAATGATATTAAAAGTTCTCTTGTTAACTGTCGTTTCCTTCTTTTTGCCGATGATCTTAAATTATTTTTAAAAATTAAGTCTTATATAGGGACTGTTTATTACTACAGGACGATCTTAATTCTCTGGTAGTGTGGGCTTATAATCGTGGTTTGGAGCTAAATATTTCAAAATATAGTTCTATAGAACTCGTGAACATAATATTAATTACTCACATATGATTAATGATAATATATTGTTGTGTTCGGGAAATGTGATTATACTGATTTGGGATTCGTTTTCGATCGTGAATTAAATTATCACGCACATCTCGATATAAAACGTTTGGTTATATTAGGCGAATTTGTAGTGAATTTAAATCAGTGACTTCTATAAAATCTTTATATTGCGCTTTTGTTAGGTCGATTTTGGAATATGGATCTGTTGTCTGGGATCCAGCTGGTACTTCTTGTGGTATGAATCAAGTCGAACGTGTTCAACGTAAGTTTCTTGACTTTGTAGCGTTCAAATTAACAATTGATCACCCACCCTATCAACTTGGCTTGAATACATTAGCTGACAGAAGACTCGAAGCTAACTTGACTTTTCTCAGGCGTAGACATTCATAGTCTTATAGACTCTCCTGAACTATTAGCCCAAATCAACTTCAAAATACTATCTTTTCATTCTCGTCAATTAATTCCTTTTTCTCTACCTAAATGCAACACCAACTATATTATAAAAAAACCAACCACTATATCGCATGAAGAGTATAGCTAATAAGGATCCGTCAGCTCTCCTATACTATTAATTATTTGTACATATTATATAAGTTTATAATACTATAATTTGGGCATGTCCCGTAATGTTATACAAAATAAAATAAATTTGAAATTTAAGTGGCATTAGAATATTTTGCTCTTGTATTTATTTCATCAAACACGGTTTGACCATTATGAGATGCTAAATTTACTTCATTGTTAATTGTAAATTATTTACATGTATCAGTTAAAAGATCATTGGTAGTTAAATACTTATTGAATAAATATTCTGTTTTACATAGTTTGAATGAATACGAAATCGCTAAAGTAACTTTTGAAAACTTTGATAAAATTAAATGGTCAGTAATTTCACTTTTAATTATACCTTCTAATAATGAAGTAATAGGCTTAATTATTTTTTTCTCGATATCATTTTGGATATTTTAATTACATCACTTCTGCAAAAATTATTATTGTTATGTAATAATAATGAAAATTCAACAACAAACAAAATATGTAGTTGTTCAATACTTAAATTAATATCAAAATTTTCTTTATTGGATATAATATTAGGTTCATTAATCATATGAGGGATAATATTGTTATTACTACATGAAATTTCTACATCAGAATTATTGTCATCGTTATTAATTGTAAATTCATTAGAAACAACTATTTCATCAATATTATTTTCAAATTTACGTTTAGTGAGGACATGCTTTTTTAAACTACTCAACGTTTGAAAATATTGCAAACAGTTGTTTTCTTTACATGTGTAAGAGCTATAAGGTCTGAGTAAACGTATGATTTTGTAGTGATAGGTAAGTGAAGGTAATGAAGGTGTGTTGCAGATAAAACAAATCATATTAGTGGTAAAATGCATGGAAAAACTTGTGTCCCTGTAACTCAATAATCGTGCAAAATAATTTAGAAAAATGTAACAATAAATGATAATGTTAATACTGGGGTCAATAAGAAGATCGAAATCGCTAATTATTAATTTCTTAAATAATTAATTATAATTTCTTATTGGTATTATTACTAAACCGTTATAATATGTACTTACCTATTTAATACTTAACAGTTAAGTACCTATTAAATTTACGTTTAAAAACTTAATATCTAACTCTAGTCTCTAGGTTAGGTTAGTAAAGGTGTAGGTACTGCTGTAAATTGTCAATTAAATGTTTTTGTTTTTTAAATTAGTAATTTAAGAGATATAAATTGTAAAAAATTTTATTGAAAGTCAACCTACGTGCCAACTTTAGTACAGGCATGGGCGGATATTAGGGGGACTTATGGGGTCTTAAGTACTCCCAGATAATTGTCAAGCCCCCTCCCCCTGGAAAGTTTAAGTCCCTAGTTCCTATACTTATTACACAAAGAAAAAAAAAATTTCAATTTTACTGACATAGGAACTGCATACGACGTACGTCTGTATGAATGACGATTGTTTTAAAGAATATGTCAGACTTATGGCGTGTTATAATATTACATAATACAATATGTTATCTGCTAAAAGTAAAATTATAATGTTTAAAAACTCATTCTACGAAAATATATATGTAAATCATCATACAGTTTAAAAATTAACAAGAGACAAGCAACACTCATAATGCTATCGCGTAAAATAATTATTTTAATAACTCGGCAATATTCGATAAAAACTATTAAATTATTAAAACGCTATTATAAAGAACACACGCACGTAGTATGCTGAAGTCACAGTCATAAATGTGTGTTATGCATTGTCCTACTATTGGTGTATTAAATGTATTATACAACACTTTTTCTTCAAATGTCCTAAATGTTAAACACCATTAAGAAAATATGTAGAAAATTCAATTATATTTTTGATCAGATTTTAAACTGCTGGAAAACAACAATTAATTAAGATTTTTCAACAGTTTTCAGTTCTGAAAAATTGCAAAAATAGACTCTACTCTGATAACCTAACCTAACTTAATCTATGTAGGATTACACGCAATCTATCGAGGCTCGAAAAACTCAGTTTAAATAAACGCTTATTATTACCTACTATACTTTTGAATTCTAGACTATTGTTAAAATACCTCATAAATTAGTGTACTTGAATCGATAATATTGCAGAATTTTATTTTGAAACGTTGTAGTTGTACCAAATCATGTTTGGTTAGTAATCGGTTGTGTTAATATATATATATAATATTATATTATAGATAAAATATAATAAAAATTCACCAAACTGTCTGTTATATGGAAGATGATGGTTCTACAAATTGTATGAAAAAATGACAAAACGATTACAAATGACTTATTGTATTGCGTATTTTTGAATTTATTTAACTATCATCTCGTACCGAAATACAAGTATTACTCCAAGTACTTTGTGCATTTTTATTTTTATTTTTTAAACCCATTTAAATACATTGAGTTTTGAGTATTGATGATTTGATCCCAAGTATTGCGTTGTTGTTACTTGAGGGGTTTTTTTTTCTTGCCCAAACTACTCTATATCGATGTAAATAAAAACAATATAATAGGTAACGCTAAACAATAATTTCCTATAATGAGTGTCAACTGTCAAACGCAAAACATTATATTAAGTTAACAGTTGACAAATATCGCGTATGATAATATTGATTACATTAAATCGATATTTAATAATATCGATGTGTTTTGTCCACTGCTACATTACTACTATACATATCATCATACGTATACTGCGAGCGTCTAACAATAGTTGTGTTCCATATTTTCTACGACTACTTCGGTATAAAAAGTGAATTTGCGTAACGCTCTTTGGTCGATTGTTATTGTATCGTAATTTACATATTGTTTCTGTTAAACTATACTATACAATAAATTACTAGAAATTGATAATTAATATAATATCATATTTAAAAGTTAAAACAGTGTATATTACGAAAAAGAAATCGAGAGCATGTAAGTTCAACAAAGTTTAAACACGCACGTGGATATTTTCAGGTACCATCATAACTTGTAGTATTAAAATAACTTTAAAATAAAAATAGTTAATAATTAACTGCACTAGAGTATAATGCCACTCGAATACAAAACTATTAGACGGTAAATTAACTTGAAAATATTTTCATTGAGAATTGTGTTAGACATTAGTGTAAAACAAATTATTGTATATAAAACACAGTTAATAGCTGTTGATGCAGAGGCAGGATGCTAAAAATAGTCATTCGATTTTAATCATCTCAGTCCTCGAGAGGACTCAAGGTAGTAATGGGTCTGTTTTCATTTAAAATCACCAAAATTAAATAATCCTATTCCAAAATATTTTTGAATGGAGGTCATTGAACTGTGAATGTGGTTTAAATTACGAAATATGAGTTAAATAGATTTTTTGTGATACAATTTGGGGCGTTTTTTGAGTGCATTATAATAGTTTTTATGGAATTTTGGTTATTTTTTTGAATCATTTTTAGATACCTAGTTTTAAAGACATTTAAATTCAGCCATTGAAGATATTTAAAGTCAACCAGCCTGTTCAGTATATTGTACTAAACCACTTCTGACATAAAAATGAGCAAAAAGTTGTGTTTTCGAAATATGATTTGAAAGGAGGAAAGTATTTGCCTCAGTTTCTAGACCTTATGGAGTGGGGGTATTTTTTGTTTACCTATACTATTTCTATATTTTCACCAGTTGATAAACTGGTCCAGGTAGTTAAATCAAAACGTCATTACACTTATTAAATTTGGATATGTCATTGTTGTACAGTACAAAGTATGAATGTACTCGTTGGGGGTGGAGGGGGGTGTATATATGCATCGTGCAACCCCCGCGCGTACGCCTATGGTCGTATTTGTATTTATTTAATATTATGAAATATTTTCCACGAACTCCCGAGAAAATATTAACAATCTTAATTCATAAATTATTTTCACTTGAATTTGATTTCATAAAATAATATATAGTGTAAATCTTTTAGGATATTGCAGTAGGATAACCCTTGTCGTTAATTTTGTATCAGTTAGATTAGACATTCACACAAAATATTTTACGTCAGTAACTTTCGTAGTTGTCAAATAAAATATGAATACAGGATTATAATTTTAGTCAGAGCTGACCAAAAAAACTTTTAATCTTCTCACTTTCCTTCACTCAGTTATTTATTGGGTCGACCAATTGAGTTTTAAACCTCGATTTACTTCGATCTTCAAATATTTAAAGCCTATAGGTATAATGCGTATTTTATATATTATGCACAACTGTTTTTTAGTGGGTATAAAATTAATAAATAAAAATATAATAAACACTGATAATATACATTGAATCAATATTTTAATTTTTAAGCGAGTATACAATACATGTACCAAGGTACTTATTTCTTTTTAATAATGTTTTTGACAATTTTAATGAAAAGTATTTATTTTATTGTCGTTTTTAAATATCATTTTAATATTTTTATCCTAACCTAACCTAACCCAACCTTTTTCATTTTCATTCAAACCGCATAATATTATTCTGATGTAACGAATGGAGTTCTCCTTTCGTTATGGATTTAAATTCTAAAACACACTATGAGATATTTAAATTAGATACTTCTAGGATATTGCTTTATGCACGACAATTCAATTCCTATTAAATTATAATTATCAGCCATGTACATACTAAATAAACACTTAAATTGATTGAAAATAATTATTGTACTAAAATTATAAGTTTTATAATTAATATAATTCTGTCATTAACTCGCTTACCTATTAAAGTTTTATAGTATTGGTTTTAATTTGTAATTGAAGCTTGATTATCGCTAGTTTAGTTGCACTTTACTTTAAATACCGTCTATTCGAATACGCTGATGTCAATCTGATGATGATCAAATCACATCCCATCGAATCGGCCGCAATTATCCTCCTCCGCCAATCATGATTTTACTGTAAAGTAAAGTAAATTAATATAATGGACAAGATAGTCGGGTATACTTCGCATCATGGGTATTCTTCACTCCTTGGGGTCAGATACTCTTGGTGGGTGTGTTGAAAATTACGATTATTGTTGTTCTTTATATTATTAATATACTTCGCTCAGAATCGCATAATTAAAGAAATGATTAATCGCTTTATAAAAATTCACCCGAGGACCCAAGAATACTCATGTTTCGAAGTATGTCCAGCTTTCTTGTTTATACTACTTTACTTTACTTTTTTTGTAATAAATTTATCAAGAGAACGTCGAAATTTTTCAGTCTCCCTCGACCTTTTTATTCTTAATTTCTCAGCACCTCTCATCCCTTTTATTTTTAATCCCAACACGTTTTAAAAACACAACACGCACATAATTTCAAATTTATTTTATTTACCCATATAAATACAATATAATGTATAACAATTCATAACAATCAATAAACGACAGTTAAAAAAAAAAAAAAAAAAAAAAACCCTTGTCCATAAAACAGCACTACATTCAAGCCACATTCTACCTCCAATGGCAGTGATGAGCAATATCACGATTAGTTGTTATCATTTTTTGTTGCGTACCAACATTTTTTTCATATCTTAAGAGTCATTTGTTAGCAAATTTTGTAACTTAAACATATTAAACAAAGCCCCGGGGAATGAATGAAAGTCGTATAAAAATCCACGACGTAACTATAAATTAGGATCTCCGGGTTTTGGCCCTCAATTTATTTTATGCTAATACAGTGCATATAGTCAGTGATGTTTTCGTAATTTTTTTCTAGGATATAGGCATCTGCAATGGAAATAGGGGAATCATCGCCCCAATTCATTCAAAGCCCCTCCCCCCCCCAATTTTTTATTAATTGTATTAACTTAATACCATCATAGAGGACTAAATCAGACATAAATAATAGTTAGCCCCAAAAATCATTTTTCACTATTTCCACCAATGGGTTTTGAGTTGAACTTACTTTTTGTTAAAATTCCATTTCGATTGCTCAAAAAATAGGCTTATTACGCAACCTCGGTTGTAGATAGTTTCTTATAACCGTAACCGCAACAACCATAGTATACATAACCGTGAGAATTATGTAACGTAAAGCCTTAAATCGGCGGTTCTCAAACTGTGGGTCGCGAAAAGTTTTTTAAATTACATAGATTCTGAGAAATTCGTGTTTTTAACCAAATCCCACTGTCAAACGATATCAATTACGATATTGATAAGTGTAACTTCAACTGTTCACACACACACACACACACCCTTTCGGGACGGCCCTGGCTATAAATTGATATTTTATTTTTATATTTCTATATTAAATAATAGGTTTTTATATTATAGTTAGTGTTTTTGATTTTGAATAAATTGAAGAAGACGCTAGTGTTTTTTACGATTAAGTTTATTTTTTATTTCATATTATTTTCTGTAAACACTTTTTCGTATAGAAACATTTGTCCAAAAGTTTCGACCGGTTACGTTTTGAAACCGGATTTGTTTCTAGTTGTGTTACATTAGAGATGTAATATTTTTTTTTTAATGATCTTTATTTTTATTTTTTTTTTTATGTGTACACGTTTTTGTATAGAAATACTTTTGTGCAAAAATTTAGACCAGCAACTTTTTAAAATCGGATTCGCCTCTAGATAGTACTTTAAAGAGGCAATTTTTCGAAATTCTCGATTATTTTCTCAAAAATTTGGGAAAAGCTACAAACAATTTGACAGAAAAAACTAAAACCATCTTTTTTTTTAATTCAAACTTTACGAAAATTTAAACATAGGTAGACAATAATAGGAGAAATATTTTGGCACAAGAAAATTTTGAAAATGAAAAAAAAAAAAAATGCTGGAAATATACTTTAATTATTGAAAATACTTTTTTTCTCAACAATTTTTTTAATTTTAACAAAATTTTCTTTTTTTGGATAAAGAAAAAGTAAAGTAAAGTAAATTAATGAAATGTAAAATAAAGCAAAAATAAGTAAAGTAATATAGACAAGAAAGCCGGACATATTTTGCACCATGGGTATTCTTCGCTCCTCGGGTCAGATACTCTTGGTGGGTGTGTTGAAAATTACGATTATTACTATAGTAATATATAGTTATAAACTAATTACTATTGAAATGCTAACTTCGAACGGTTATAGAGAAAAAGTTGACTTTTGATTTTTTTTTTTTAGGTAAATTAGACATAAATAAAATTGAGGTCATATTAAATTTTTAAGTCTTAATAACAAAAATAGAAAATTTTACAAAATAAAAAGTTTCAAAAAACGAGAAATTTCCAATATTTTCAAATCTATTAAATGTTTTTGAAATTTTTATGAAGAATTCTCATGACTGTTTTTAGTGGTTAGTGAAAGTTTCTAGCTACATTATTTTTTGAGTTATGTTAAAAACTTATTTCTCTTTTATGAGAAATATTTTACCGCTTTGTATCAATTTTTTCCTCGTTTTTGGAGAAATTTGAAAAATAACCTCTCAAAAGTACCATCTAGATGTGATTTCGAATCCATAGTCACTGATCCAAACTCTGGACAAGTATATATACGAAAAAGTATTTATAGACAGAAAAAAATCACCTAAACGTCATTGTAAAATCATGAGATTCTTCGCTCCGCTCAAATTTTAAAAATACAAGAATCTTGGTTTTATCGTTCAGTTTTTATTTTTCGTATAAAGCAAAACTTATTTAGCACAACGGGAAGTTCTTCAGTCCCTTAGTTCCCCCCTCCCCCCTCGGGCATGCGTATAACCTTGCACAACACAGTTGAGTATTATTATAATTGAGTATTATTATAACTGTGTTTATTAGCTGTTATCTCCACAGGCGCTTGGGATTAATGATTAGTTATTACTATGATAAGAATAATATTGTTATCATTTCAAACTAGTATTGACCATAGGATGTTATAACAGCAAGTTCAATGTCAATCAGAACAAATTCATTATTCAAAAAATTCCAGTTAAAAAACACTTGACTCAACACCCCATGACATGACACCATGACATAGTTAACACTAGACTCAGACTAGAGTCATTGATACAAAATATAAATTTGATAGTTTAATAAAATTGTCCTAATCAAGTACATTTTTTACATCTGTATTGTTATTGTCTAAAAAAAAAACGATTGTCTAATACTGTAGTCGTCTTCATTTTGGTTTTACAGAACACAAAAATGAAGTACACCATAGGACTTGTTGTGTGGTTCATCATAACTCTGTTCACATGGACTTGCCAAGCGGATTTAAATATTGGTAAGCTATTATTGTTATTTATTATTTTTAATAAATGATACTTCACAATAAATCTTTCACAGCAATAATCGGCGGTGGCATCGGTGGAACGTCTTGTGCATACTACTTACAACAATTATTCCAAAATTCTCTTAATATAGACATATATGAAGGCAACAAAGTCGGTGGAAGACTGGATACTTTCGTCTTGAGTGATGGCAAGGAATACGAGATCGGTGGATCAATAATACATACTAGAAATAGGTATATGATGGATTTTTCAAACATGCTTAGTGAGTATTCAAGTTATTTATAGATTCAGGAAACTAAGAAATAATATGTCATTCAAAAACTGTTATGATTTTATTACGATTAGATCTCGAGAGACGTAGTCTAGTATTTCAAAGTGAAAAACTTGGTTTATACAATGGAGTATATTTTGATTTTATCGAAAAGGAGAACTATATGTACAACTATATGAGTATTTATTGGCGGTATGGTTACAGTGTTAAACGTTTAAAAACATTTATCAACGAAATGCTGGACAAGTTCGATAAGTCAGTAGATTTACAATATAATGTTTTAAAGAAGTTAACAGATTTTATTTTTAGAATTTATGAACTGCAGAACACCGAGGAAAGTTTTGAATCTGTATCAGATTTACTATCAGCAATGGATCCGAAATTTGCTGATTATCTTAATGTATCGGTGAAAGATGCGTTCTTGGTAAATGATGATTATTCAGAGACTGTTATCAATGAACTTGTACAAGGTTCTCTTAGAGTTAACTATGGACAAAATATTAGTGTTCATGAATTTGTTGGTAAGAGCTTTTTAATTGTCTATTAAATTATTTTAGATTATATTTTCACCTCATAAATCTTATATTTATTTGTGACTGATTTTATATTTTAAGTATCTATAGAAAGAACATGATGGTTCAATATTAAATTATTTATTTTGTGAACAAAATCATTTGAAATGATTAGATTAAAATCGGGTTATTATATTTTTAAAATAGATAATCATCTTTATGATCGCCCTTAATAAATAATAGATTGAACTAATGGAAAAAAATGTGATTCTATAATATCCGTTACAATATTTAGTTTTTAATTTATCCGTTTAAAAATGTTTTAGGGGCTGTTTCTATGGCAGGAATGGAAGGACAATTTTGGGGTATAAAAGGTGGCAATAAAAGAGTTCCTGAAAACCTTCTCAATAAGACTAGAAAAGTAAATTTAATAAATGAATACGTAACTCATATAACTAAAAATGAAAATTCTTATACGCTGAACACTACGACAAATAAAAACGCCACTTATGATTACGTAGTGTTTGCTGCTCCTCTTGCTGTAAATCAGAGGGTACCAATTACTTTCACAAACTTTGAAATACCGTTGAATAATATCGGAAAGTACCACAGAACGGTATGCACACTAGTTGTTGGCAAGGTTAACATGAAAAGATTTTTTCCTCTTACTGATGGTAGTACACCGTTTATCGTAATATCAAATAATGAAGACGAACACTTTAATTCAATCAGTAATATTGGAGGAGTTCATGAAAATGATCTCAGTTTAAATGTATTTAAAATATTTTCTCAAAAACCACTCACAACAGAACAATTGGAGGAAGTATTTGATCAAGTTTATCAAGTAAAAGTAATGGATTGGATGGCATATCCTCATTATACAGTTCCAACCACACCACATTATTTCCAAATATCAGATAGATTTTACCACATCAATGCAATAGAATGGGCTGCAAGTGCTATGGAAATGATTTGCATTGGCTCAAAAAATGTAGCGCTTTTGATCAAGAAACACGACAAAGAACTAAGTAATATATCTGAACAGTCTCGCTCAGAATTATAATGAATTTTATAATAAACTAGGCATATATAATATATCAACAACAAATATTACGTTATGTATTTAAATAAAACATAAATGTTAAATGTATGTAAAATATACAAAAGATTTCAGACAAAGAAATCTAAATTTAAAATACTAATAGTGGTTTTTCAATATACAATAATTAAGTGTTTAAGACAAGATCTACCGCTGTTGAAATGTACCAAATCCAAGACCCAACCCTCTATGTGTGTGTGTTGCCATACGGGCGACTTCATATTGGCTTTCCATTGAACTAAACATTTCTTCTTGTTTTTTAATAATGTCTTTAGATTGACCTGGCTGTGATGTTTGATTACCTGTAAAATGAAAATACATGTTTTCTTAATCAAAATACTTATAAAAAAAATAAAAATATTAAACCAAATAACTCTTACCTATTTCATCTTTGATGCCCATTAGTCTTTTGAACTTTGCGGTGACTTTACCATCCTGATCCCCAAATTTAGTAGACTGCCAAATAGTTGCAGTTTTATTTGCGGTCGTTACAACTGGTTTACTTTCTTCCACTTTTTTAACAACATCATTGGTTTGTTTGTTTCCCCATAATAGTTTACGTTTCTGAATCTGTTCAGCATATTTATTTGGATTTACAGCTACTGGATTGTAGTAAGATGGTAGCTCGATTCCTGTCTGTACTTTTACTTTTTCTACTTGTGCCTCCATAGATTTTTGTAACAATTGTTGAGGAGTGACTTGTGCAGTTGCAGGTAGCGATGAGTTACCAATTGATGGGACTTTTAATTCAATTCCCAATTTATCTAAAACTGAACATTAATTTATAAACATAATATAATAAATTCAGTCTGATCAACAAATGTAAAACTAGGAGCATGCCTGGGCAATACCCAAATAAACAAAAGCATGTTAACTGAATGTATATTCTAAGAGGTAGGATATCTATGAATATCACGAAAATGTTTTGATTTTTATACCAGAAATCAAGGAAGTTTGTAATAGGCAGTAGTTAACAGCACCATATTCTAATACAATCCTCGACTAAAATCATATACTACATAGTATTAACTAGAGTTAATACTATAGAAATCGGCAACTTCTAATAGTTTTTCAATTGGTCATTAATTGTAGTTATTTTTAAAAATAAAATGTTGTTTTTGAAATTAATAACCAGAATTAAAACCCTTATAAAAATTGAAAAAAATATTTTAAGGTTTTCAATCTTGTAAAATTAAAAACTTAACATTCAAAGGGAGGAAAAAATATAATAATATACATGTATAATAAAATGTACATATAGGTTCAGATGTTTTAAAAAAATAACAGTAGTACATAGTATTGGTTTTAGACTAAGGATAAGGTAAAAAAATATATAATTACGATAAGAGTTTGCCAGAGACATAGTATAACTAACCATAATTTTATTCAAACGATAGTTAGTGGTGGAAGAGGGAACAAATAATAGGTGTGATTGAAACAAGCTATGAGGAAGACTCTGAATATAAAAGAAAGAAGAGTATAGAAATCAATATCATCAAAAATAAGTTTAGGTAAAAAAATAATATATATTATATTGAAATAATAATATTAGGCATTTTTTTTTTTCATTTATGTAAATCTACCAGAAAAATACCATAATATAGTTATTTCAATTTTATTTTTATTTCCAGACAATTTTGCATTTAACAAGAAAAAATATTTTAAAATTTTCATTTTTTTTTTTTTATGTTTTGAGTTATATTATAGAGTATATTTCAGTTATTTTTACAGCTACAAAATATGAGCCCTGATCATAAATTATACAAAAAAATTATTTTTTGACTTTGACTAGATTGAATGTTTACTTAATTGAAAGTATAAATAATATTAAATATATAATAAAATACCAATAAATATATAAAAATAATGGTTTCCTAATAGACGCTAACAGTTTATTTTTGGTAACAATTTTTAACACGGTTATCTAAACTAAAATTCTTTGATTTTGGTTTACAAAATTGTTTCTGAGCCACATTAATAACTGTAAATTAAATACAAGCTTACTCATATTATATTCATATGAGTTGTACAGTGTACTAGTCTTAAAAGTTATTTTATACCAAATGACTGTCTTATGGAGTGAATTTATACAACAAATATCCAGATATATTTGCTACAAATAGTATTAAATGTTAATAACTAATTTGTTAAAATAAATAAGTGAAAACAAATTGTTGGGTCATAAGATTTGATTCTTCCTGTGCAGATAAGTCTGGCAAAAGTAGGGTACAAACATAATATTCCCATATTTTAGATTCTCAACGAAGTGAAGAAGTTAGTGTTTTTACAATGATGTTTATTTTTTATTTTTATTTTTTTGAATACTTTTTCATATACATCTACTTGATCCAAAGTTTCGATCAGCAACTTTTTGAAACCGGATTTGACTTTAGTTGGTACTTTAGAGAGGTTATTTTTTGAATTTCTTAATCCTTCAATTTTTTTTTTTTTTTTTTTTTTGAGGGGGGGAACTACTCAAAATTTGACAAAAAAGACTTGGAAACTATCATTTTTTGATCCAAACTTTATGAAAATTTAAATTCACATATACAATAATATGAGAAACATTTTAGCACAAAAAAATTTAGAAAATGTAAAAAAAAAATTTGGAGAATTTTCTAATTTTTTCTCATTAAAATGATTTTCCTTTATGTATTAGACAAAAAAAAACTAAAGTAAAGTAAAGTAAAGTGAAGTAAAGCAAAGTAAAGTACAATACAAGCAAGAAAGTCGGCCATACTTCGCACCACAAATATTCTTAGCTCTTCAGGTCAAATACTCTTGGTGAGCGTGTTGAAAATGACGATTATAATTGTTCTTTATATTAACTTCTTTCATTCAGAATAGTTTTATTGAAAAAATGATTTATTGCTTCTTTAAAATTCCACTAACCCACCAAGAATATCTGATTCAAGGAGCAAAGAATATTCGTGGTGCGAAGTACAACTGGCTTTCTTGCCTTTACTTTACTTTTTATACTTTTATTCAACAGATACTAACTACAACTACATTCCATTCTCCTTCTCTTTTTTTTAAATTTCTTATCTTTCTTTATCAAGTGAGTCTTGATTAAAATTATATGATAATTTGTTGTATATATTGGATCAAAATTATCAATAATTTCTGTAATTACTAATTTATGAGGTTATCAATATTTTATGCATTTTATCTGGTCTTAAGATAATTTTCTATGAAAAAAATTAACAATGCAATATTTTGAACTTTTAAATTAAGGCCCTTAATAAATAAATAATATATTCACTAACAAGACATGGGAACAGATTTTTTATTTTTCAATGATTCTATCCAAGGTCGGTCTTTTAAAACAATCACTTACAGTACCGACTTCCCACATCCATTCAATACATTGTTTTAGGAAACTATTACTAAAAAATTTCCATTCCCTACTTGACATTTATTAAATATAATTTTACTATATTTAATTATATTAAATTTAATAATTATAATTACTTTGTCGTTTATTATTAGCCTTCTTTTCTAAGAAATAATTATGTGACGATGCATATTTTTCTTTACTCTTAGACCGACTATGCCTTTTGTGATTTTTTGATTCATGTCTGGAATAAGGGCTTGATTTTCTGCTACTACCATTCTTCCTGTAATGAAAACACAATGTTATAAAGTACTAGTTTGCTTAATAAACACAAATACCTATTTTTACAGAAAAATTATATTATTGTACAGTTTTATCGACATTTGTTTAAATTTCCTTTCATGAGAGAAAATCAGAAATATCGAAAACAGATATATATTATGCACTATAGAACAAAATTTCTTTGGTCTGGTAGTAGCTTAAAAGTAGATATAACAAACCTTTCACTTCGACTACGACTACGACTATGTGATCGACGTGAACGCTTTTTGTTACGACTATGACTACGAGATCTTCGAGAACGTTTTCTACCACTGCTTCGACTTCTTGATCGACGAGAATGTTTTTTATTATGACGATCCCTTGATTTATTTCTAAAGTATAAAAATATAGTTAAAATTATACATTTTACGTAATTGTCTTTATGTCATATATAATATATAATATATTATATGTATACACAAAACCATACCTCCTATGACGGCTATGACTTTTTATTTTTTCTTCATCAGAGCTGCTTGTTTTTGTATCACTATGGTTTTCATGTTTTCTGGTAGAATCTGATCTTGATGTCCGTGACACAGAAACTGGGGATGATGTTGAACTTGAAGTTTGTTCTTTAGGTTGGGGTGATTTTGTAGAGCTATGGTTTGATTCCTGCTGAAAATATATAACTAAATTAATTAATATATAAATAATATATTACTAGATTTTTTTTTAATTAAATTAAACAGATTTTTTATCAATCAATTATGTTTTTACTATGTAAATATATAATTGTATTGATAAATTTTTACCAATTTTGATTTGATATTTTAAATTCTGGCTATGAACAAATGTATATTAAAAGTATACAGTTCTAGTCAAATCGAAAAATTAAAATAAGGTCAACATAGGTATTATAAATTAATAATTGTAACCTAACAGTTAAAGATAAATAAAAAAATATACCTTTATTAAGGCCACAGCTCACAGAGAATGACGTCTAGCGGGAAAGGGTTTACCTGATTGTTTTTCATTATTACTCACCAATGTGAATTGTACAGTATTGATAATCAGCCGCAATCAAATTTCCTCTTCAAGCGGCGCAAAGAATCAGTGGCAAGAGACTCTCCCACAGTCGACTGACTACTTGTGGACTATTTTATATATAATTTCAGAACAATGTCGTGTTAATATTGGTTTTAACCGGAATTTACTTTTTTTTTAGAATTGCAATAGATACATTAGCTTACTTAATTTATTTTTTTTATGTAAAAGCCTACTTCAAAATGTGTTTTACCCACCTTCAGTCTTGGTCATATGAATTTAACCAGGACGACTTGAGTAATCATACTGAATGGCTGGTCTCTTTAATAAAATCTTCAGAATGAAAACAAAAATATCATTATGAGGATTTAGTGGACTTAAAATGTATGAAATTAAGACACATTAACTAGAAACCTTCTAACTGTTTAGAAGCTCATCATTAAGCAAACAACTATTTTTTTTTTAATTTTAATAAAATAAGAGTGGGCACCTAGGTATTAAATATTCATTTTAGGTTTGTTTATTTTTTAACTATACATTACTTTATATTATTGTGAAACTAAATAATGAATTTTAAATAAAAATATAATTTTAGATAAAACAAATTTTTAGAAATGTTTTATTGTCATTAACTACAGATTTAATAGCATTTGTGTTTATGAACATAGTCTTGTATATGACTGAAAACTGAAGACATAATGAATACTCTTATTTGGGAGGGGAAAAAATAGATTATGTAATTGTAATAAACAAGACCATTTGTAACACATTTTAAAGCAAAAATGATTTTGAATTTTCTGAGTTTGCCCGGAAAGAACATTCAAGTAACAAGCCATATCTTAAAATCTAAAAATTATATTTAATAATGTGAGGGAAAATATTATAATAGGTATATTGAATGCTAACATTATAGAATGCATTTACCTAATAATCTTAGAAGTAATACAAGTCTAACTAACATTAACCAAAATAGATTAATGTTTTACTTATCCATACCTCACTCATATCCATGGTAACTTGTTCATAATTTGCATCAGCTTCCATTCCATTAGTTGTGGTAAGTTTAGTCTAAAAATATTTAATATAAGTTATGAATTGAAATTCTTTAAGTAATGATGAGAAGGTACTCATTAAGAAATTTATTAAGTATAGGTATGGCTAATTTTTCAAATTAAATTGTCCTCAATAATAATCAGGGCCTTAACTCAATTTTTCAATTCTAGTAGGCACTTTTACTATCCTATGTTAACTAATAAGAGTTTACTCTAAGTTGAATAAACAAATAATAGGTACTCAATCAAGACACATAACAGCTGGTGTTATAATGATAATAACATACTATTATTACAAATTACAATACCATGTACCTATTTACATATCGGTATTAGTCATCATTTATGTAACAATTACATGGTTCATAAATAATGCACTTACAATGGGTATGAACCATAAAGCCCAATGTACGTCATAAGGAAGAAACTGGCCGTAGTTTATAATAAAAATGCATACAAAAGTAATAGGTAGGTAATGAAAAACACGAATCTGACTTACAGTGACTTCTCTCTTGGGACTCGGGCTGTTGTCATCGTCACTGTCGTAATTGCACAGACTTTCCATGGTACTGGTGAGTCAATGTACAGTCGGTTCGAGAACCAGTGACCGCAGTTGCCTTATCAGGCGAAATACAATACAAGACAATTAAAATGGAGAAAAAACAATATTAATATGAACCACTTCTAAATAATAAGATAATTATAATATATAACAGTATAGTGTGCGAGAGGGCCTCAGACCATCGCTTTGCAAAACGAATTAAACAAGTCGCGTCGATGGTTGACGTCGTTGATGACCATGAAATTTACACGATTTAGCAAAATGAAAAACGTAAAAACAACAAGGAGTCGTATTAACGTAATGTTCTTAATGTTCACTGTTCAGAGTTCAAACTGTTTAGAAATTCAGATTTAGACCCAACACCATTTACTGAAATGTGAGATGAGACAATAATGTAGTTTATTTTGCGATACACTGCAAAATCGACAAAATGGCGTCTCCCTCTACTAACACCGCCCACGTTAATGATCACATATGTTTACAGTGAGGCTACACTGTACGATAATAACCCGATAATAAAATAATTATTAAAAACGTCTTTAAAACTTTTTTCTTTTTGTCTAAAAACTTTATGAAAATTTTACGATAGATAGAAATTAATATGAAAAATATTTTGGGGAAAGAAATTTTTAATGCTCGAGATGTTTTCACATACATTTTTATTTTCTTGTTTTCAGTTAATTGTGTAAATCTGACTGAGTAAAAAAATATATATATATTTTTTTTGGTAAAAATAGATAATTTTATAATTTTCAAGTAAACTAATATTTCAGTTACACTTGAAGCTTCGCTCAGAATTATTTTATTAAAGAAATTATTTATTGTTTCTTTAAAATTTAACACATCAACCAAGACGTCTCTCCCGAGCTGAAGTGAAGAATACTCATGGTGCGAAGTACTTTGGGATTTTTTTTTATTGTTGGCGACACCGACTGTTATCATATGTATATCCACAAATTGAAGAAACACAGCAGAACATTACAATATTATTCGTAAATAATTACATTTTGTGTTAATAGTGTGAATACGTCGACTTCTATAAGTATTAATTTGGTTGTCGATTAAATTTTTACCGGTAAGTTTTATTTTATAATAATATGTTGGCTGTAAGGCCAAAATTTGTAACAATGTAACTAATTCATAATAAATTTTATTCACGGAAATGTATTATTATTTTGGGTTAATTTTAGAAACGATGTGGTTACACAGTTTTGTAAATGTTTAAAATCTTGTATGGTACATTATATTCATCAATCTATTGAATACTGTTAAGGTACCTATTGATTACAACTATTTACAGGATGTTTTACATAATGAAACTTCCATTTAACAAAGTTTCATGAGGAACAAAAAAAAGTCGTAATGTAGAATTAGGTAGATACATAAATACAGTCAAATTCGCTTATAACGATCTTCAAGGGACCTAGGGAATTTGATCATTAAAACCAAACTTCTTTATATCCTGATCATAAAATGTAACTTGATTTTTTTGAAAAATTGATTTATTAAACAAATTTTTTACTGTATAATTTTATTTAGGATTACATATTTTAACATTCAAGGTATTTATAATTTTTAATCAAAGTACATATTATATACTGTATATGTTTACAATTTGTTGGGATAATATTACATTATGGTGGTTTGTTTATAATTTGAATAAGAATTTTTAACAAAATCAGAAATATTGTTTAATGCCACTGATACTTCTGACGTATTTATGTCACTGTTTACAGAAACAAAAGTACGCACCTGATCAATATAAAAATACATTTCTGAAAGGTCTCGTCCGATGAGCGAGTAATATCCAAGGTGCAAAGTATGTCCGTCTTTTTTTCGTAGCTTTTTGTCTGTTATCATATTAATATAAACATACTATACCACTGTATATCATAAATAATTTAATTATGACCAAAGAAATTAATTTTATATTTACCATTAAGATATTTATGTACAAAAAAAAAAAAATCCTTCAAATAAGTGAAGTATAATTTACATTTTCAAAATTCAAAATTTAATAAAATTACATAATGTGAACTGACCAATATAACTATCAACTATTTGATTATTATCTAGTTAACCTCTAATTTCAACCCCCAGCTACAGTTTGAATTAAGACTTCTGTCTCCTTAAAAACGTCTAGTTGTTATTACACTATATGTAAAATTGGAAAATAAGAAAATATATAATAATAATAATAATAGTAGTTTGTACTTTGACAGTAACAATTTAACAATAATGGTAGCAATAAGTAAATAATTAAATAATTAGTAACATATTTAAGTTTAATTAATTATAATATAAAATTAAACAACAACCAGACTCAATGCTGTTTGTACATTTTGTTTAAACTGTAGCGTGCCTGCTCTTGGTGTAGATGCTAGTCGTGTAATAAGAGTAGACAGGTTACATAAATTTTAATAATATATTACAACAAGATATTATATTGTAATTTATTATTATTGAATAGTGAAATTTA
>JAIPRM010000969.1:0-19013 GCA_025469315.1 Stegophylla sp. TES_Ste_2020 | reverse complement strand
TTAACTTCCTTCGTTCAGAATCGTTTTACTGAAGAAATGATTTATCGTTTCTTTAAAATATAATACGCCCATCAAGAGAATACCACCCGTCGTGCGAAGTACACCCATCGTGCGAAGTATGTCCGCTCATTTATTTTGTACACATTTTTCATAAAAGTACATATTGCGTATGAAGTCAATTATTTGGTTCATTTAAATGTAAAGGTTTCTCAAAGCTTGTATAACACTAAATAATTAAAATTACCAACCTTATTGATTTAATATAACAAATTACAATTAATAAATTAATTTTTACTTAGTTTTTATTTATTTTATTCAAATTAAAAATATAAAACATAAAATATTAATGAAAATAAATTTATAATCTGATCACTTTTTAGTATTTGTTTTAAATATTTATTATTTTTGAGCAACATAAGAACTATAATGGGACATAATTATAATAATAACTTATAAATCATATCATATTTAAATTACATGTGAATACTTAAAAAAAAAGAAGATTTTATTGTGATTAAGTATTATGTTTGTTAATTTTCTATATTTCACTTTAAAATTGTAACATTCATCAGATGAGTTATTTTGTTTTTTATTTTAAGTGATTTATGTACATTAAGTTACCTTTTTGTACTATTTAGGTTTAGTTGATTGGGTATTTTATTTTCAATAATATTGCGTTTTGAGAGTTTCAAATACTGATATATAAGCCAAGCCATCTATGTTATATTTTTAATTATTTATATCTATATGTAACTCAGGTTTCAAGTAATAATTTAGATCATTTTTGCTAGAAACCTTATTTAAAATATTTATCATTAATTTTTATTTATGTAAAAATTAAGATTTAGTTTCTATATTATAAAGTTTGACACTAATTAATTGTTAATAATATGCAATTTTAATAATGTTATTTTTATATTTTAATTAGTTGTGTCATTATTTTCTTAGATAATTTTTAGATCAGCTACAAGTATGGTTTATATATTTCTACAAATGACTTCTGAAATGTGGGAATTCAATTTCTTAGGTGATACTTATTTTGAAAAGTCTGTAGATGGATTTCTAGTTGATTTATTTGAAAAATGGAAAGTAAGTTTTGAATTTAATATTTGTAATTACGAGTACATAACTTATTTTAATTATTAAGTATTTAATTATATATAATAAAATAGTTCAAATACAATGCAAATTCAGTCAATTACTTTGTATTTGAATCATTTTATTTAGCCAGTGAGTGTTTTTTTTAATTTTTTTAAGTAAAAAATGTAAACACTTTGTACCTTGTGTGTTATTTTTTTCTCTATGTAGTAAGGAAAAGTAAAAATAGTTACAAGAAAGTTTTTTAAAAATATTTCTAATTGTGGCTGCTATAATTTTCTAATTTTTAAATCCAATGATTTTGAAAATTTTGTAGAATTCAAAATCAAATTTAAGAAAACTGAAAAAGCTCACTCAATAGTCAATAGCTTTTTTTTTTGTTGGTCAAAATTTTCTTTTACGAGGAACATCATGATAATAGAAATATTATTCAAAGTAGTATAAAAATTAAGGAAAATTTTTAAAATTCTGTATAGATTCAGGTGTTGATATTTAGAAAAATCTTCTTCAAAGTCTTTCAAAAAATGTTAGTTTAAATATAAAACTATGCAAAATGATTGATTGCAGCACCAGCGTAATTCTTAACAAAATTTTAAATACTATTAAAAATCCGAATACATCTCAATATTTTTGGATGAAACAATTTATATTAGTATATATGAAAAATTTGTTTTGTATGTTTGACATGTTTTCCATAATAGAGTACAAGAACCTTTTTTTTTTTAAATTTAAGCACTCATTATTATAATTTTCTAAATTCACGCCTGAAACATACACTTAATTTTTCCAATAATTTTCTAATTTATTATTATATTTTGTATACGTTATTTGGAATAATAATAAAACTACATATTCTGAATATTTGATACTTGTATTTTATTAATACATTTTAATATTTGTATATTGTTATAATTTGATTGAGAGTAATATATTTACATACTTAAAATATTAGAGTGGTGGAGTGGAGAAGTAGGTCAAGAAACTATTCAAAATTGCACATTATTGCCAACTTTAAATGATAATCATTTTTAACTATTGATTATAAATAATAAAAGTCTAAATATCAAAATTATCAGAATATGTAATTCCAAATTCCTAAAAAAAGTTATAGAAATATGTATTTTGTTACCAAAATTTACTTTTATTAAAGTTTTGATAATATATAAAAATGAATTTCGAAAACTATAGAGTTTATCATTTAATAAAGTTTCTTGTGTTATAAACATAAATATATTTCTATATATTTTAAACTATTAAAAAAAAATTAGTTGCCACTAAATAAAAAGTGAATAATTTAAAAGATAATCATAATAATAAAAATATTAAAAGTTAGATTATTAACTAAAACAATGACTAATATGTTTGTAGAATCTCTTTTTGTATTATGCATTACATGTACATTTTATTGTTTATATTATTAGTGTTTTGGCAGCAATCATGAAGTTACACTTGTTGTATTCTCTCGAGTATTTTATAAAGCTAATAAATTAGAAGAATTTCCTGAATCTATGAGAGAATGCCTTCAAGTTGATTATAAGAATCGTTTTTATGAAGATTTTTATCGGTAAATTAATAATTAATAATGATTCAAAGTTATATTTATTTAACATACTCACCTCATTTTGTACCGTTGTTAATAATTAGTATAACAATAATTTGACCTATAATAACTTGTTTTTTTATAATTTTATCAAAATAATGAAGAGAATAGTTTATTTTAGATTCTGTGTGGAGCGAAGTAATAATTATGATTTTAATTTTATTGATTTCGTTTTTTGTGAATATTTTTTACTCAAATGTGCTCTGATCGGTGTATGTAGCATATGATTTGATGATTAAATTTTGATATTGTCATATTTTAGAGGGATAATTTTTTGAAAATCACAATAGTTTTTCTAAAAACAAGGTAAACTACCTCAAATGTGAATAAAAACAGTAAATTATGGCTATTCATTAAATTTATTTTAGCACTTTAATTCGTAACTCTTAATTTAATAATACTTGTAACTTGAAATTTTCATTCATTATCAGCAATAGGTAGTGTTTTACTTTTTTTTTTTTCAAATAATTTGTTTACTTTTGGGATAGTTATTCAATTTTGTTTTTTCGTAATTAAATTTTAAATTCATTATTTGTTTTATGGTCTCAATACATTACTACAAACCAAGTGAGTTAATTAACATTTTTCTTTTTTTATAGTATTTCAAGTTAAATTTTATCTGAAACTGATCTTTTTTATGTAAAGTAAAAAGAAAAAATTCCATAAATATAAAATTTTAAATTTAAATGATGATCAACATTTTTCTTTTGTCAAAAGATTCTCTGTGTGTTTTTTCATTTGTATTGAAAATAGAAAATCCATATAAAATAATTTGATATAAATGTTAAAATTAATAATTATGACTCAAGTGACTATTAATACAAACAACTAAAGGTTTTTTTTTTATTATTATTGTGTACACACACACATATATATATGTAAATTATACAGTAGAATCGAGGTTAACCGGCTGATCAATAATTTGGTATATCCAGTAATCCAGCTATATTAATCTATACCCAATAGGAATGGGATATTTTGGCGAAGTGACGATGAATGACGATTCAACGCTGGACGTTTTGGCGCATGACCATTTCAGTGATTAAAGTAAACATAATTATAAGAAAAAAAAATTATCAATTATCAAACCGAAATACCCCACGTTATACAGAAAGCCGAGTTTAATTTGATTTGAATCGAGCTAGGGGAGTTTTGCTAAATTAGCGAAGCGGACAAAGCTGCAGAGTGAAGCGACGCTTAATGTCATTCACGTAGCGTAGCGACGAGATCCAAAATATTTTTTTTTACTAATAGTCTAAAACTAATTTTATTTGACTATGTATTTTATATTGACAAATACATTTATAAAATATTTTTTTTCTTATAATTATTATGTTTTCTTAATATCTCCTAAATGATGTTGTCGCCTAACGTCTGGCGTCGAACCTTCCGTGCTAAATCACCAGCGCTGAAATGTTATAGACCCATACTCGATATGTATTTATTTAACAAAAAACTATAAAATTACTATTATAAACGATAAAATGTTAGATAAAACTAAGTACTAACTGATCAAATCCCAATAAACTTATTAGATATTTTATTATTAGATTAAGTAAACATAGCATATAATATATGTATTATTTATTGTTAGATAAAGTATGTTAACTTTATTTAATTAACTTTATATGTTAAATAAAGTAAAAATGTAAAATGTATTGAGAAAAAAATGCGTCTTTATGAATAAAACCTCTATTAATTCACTGTTTACATTAATCGGGCAGTAGCGTGGTCTGATATCTGTCAAACTACCGAGATTCTACTGTAGTTTTAAGGTTGAAAATTACTACAATCTTTTTCATACTATATAGGTCTATTTATATTTTTAGTTTTATTGAAACCAGTTTTAATTATTTTTAATATTAAATGCTTTAATTCTCAAAATATCTTCAAAATAAATAATGTTCTCAAATAATTAAATGTACATAGGTTATTATTTTATCAATTTGTTAAGCACAGTCTTAGAACTTGAAAATAATTATCCTGTTTTTCTAAAGCTCCACTCAGAATGGTTTTATTTAGGAAATGATTTATTTATTTAAATTCAGCATACCCACTGAGAGTATCTTTCTCAATGATAACCATTGTGAGAAGTATGTTGTATTCCAAAACTAATTATTTTTTGTATAAAAATAACCTTTTTAAATAATTCTGCAGTCACATCTAAATTAAAATAATAAATTATTTTTTAACCAAATTTAATTAAGCTTGTAATAAATTGAAGTTATGTTTCTTAATTCTATATCAGGGTAGTAGTTCAAAATGAACGTTATGAAGATTGGAATTCAGCATCATTGATGTTACTTCGACGTCTTTATTTTACATACAAAATAGATGTTTTAAAATATCATCATAAGGTACTTCAAGAATCTGGTATTTCAACTGATTTAATACCAGAAGCTTACTTATCATCTGCATCTCAAGGAAATTTTCTTGAAGTATTAAATATGGCGTTAAATGGTAAGTATACAGTATTACTCTTTTGTACAAATATATTTTATTTAACTGTAAATAGTATTTATTAAAATAAGATATGTATTTTAATCTAATTAAAATCTGTATATAAATACAATGTGTTATGCGTAAACTATTGTTGAAGTAAAGTTTGAAATTATAGTTTTAAAATATATATATGATTTATGGACACATCCCCGGCTGTTCAATTTCCCAGCAGACGTTTCCCCGTCCAGTTCACTTTCAAATTATAAAATGTAAAATTAAGCTTATTACATAATATTTACCACACATCTTAGTTATTTTATTGGCTGCATGCGAACTAAATCCCAAAAGAACATTTTAGAACAAATTAAGTCCCTGGTTGAAATGGCATGCTAATTGAGTCCTGCCAGAATTCATTTATAATACCAATTAAGTCCATTTTTACAATTACATTTTATACAAACTGAGTTAATTTTGATCAATAATAATAATTCAAATAATAATGAATATTTTTCAAAAATTTTCAAAATTTGTCAAATTTCCCAAAAATAATTGGCATATGATTTGTTAACAAAAAATAAAATTCAACACGGTTTTACTGTTAGTTTTTGCACTTGTTCTTAATGAAGTGTGAATTGGATGGGGAAATTGAACAGACGGGGAAATGGTGATGGGGATGTGACTCTTCACCTATATATATATATATATATATTTTTAATTCTTCTTTTAGTTTTTGAAAAACATTACATTGAAAGAAGTTTAGATCGAACTGGTCAGTTAGCAATTGTTATATCTCCTGGAATGGGTGAATTTTACGTGGATAGGCAATTAACAAATATTACAAAACAACGTATTATGGATAATGGTGTAGGAATTGATTTGATTTGTGTTGGGCAAGAACCATTGTATGCTGTCCCTTTATTTTTGGTAAGAAAAATTTTGTACATGTATATGTAAATGTTCTTTAATGAACTGTGTTGCTTACTTTATCATTTTGTATAAGTTATATATATATATATGTTTATTATTCATTCTTTAAGTATTACATTTAAATTCAAATACAAAATACCTTTTAAAATAAGATACATTTTTTAAAATATTAAGTCAAAGTGGTGGCAGCTCCTACACAAATTGTATGTTATTTATGACGACTATAAATTCTATGGCTGTATCTGAATTGCATGGGAATCTGACAATCAAATTATGCGCCCGATTTTTTCAAGACTGGGTTGAATTGCGTGCACGATTTTTTCGGGACAGGGTCAAATTGTGAGTGCATATTTTTCATACAGTATATTAATGTAGTTTAGTTCACCAGGTGTTTGGTTGACTCACTACATTCTTTAACGCCCTGCTTTGTTCCACAAATTAATCCCTTGGCTTCTTGTACATCACGGGGACATTTTGGTTTGATAATCGGTTAACACACAGAACTCAGGTCTGCCACAAAAAAAAAAAAAAAAAAATCGTGTATATTTTTCATATAGCATGTGAGCGTTAATTAGTTCACCGGGTGTTTGATCAACTCTGCTTCGCTCCGCAAATTAAAAATATAAACTTGCTGTATTACGTGAGGAAGTCTCAGTTTGATAATCGGTAATCACACATAACTCAGCTCTGCTACTAAAAAATCGTGGACACAATTAGAAGTAACCGGGTTGGTCATATAAAAATCGTAAACATTATTCGACCCTGTTTTGAAAAAACCATGCATTCAATTTGATCCAGTCTCGAAAAAATATGCTCACAATTTGACCCTATTATGAAAAAATCGCTTACATAATTAGACCTAAAAAGTGGTTTTTGTACGCAATTCGGTACCGCCAAAATTCTACACTTATTCTATATACGTATTAACTATTAAAAGCATAAAAGCACATTTAGACATTTTATGAAATATTATTTACATTTAATGTGTATATGTATTTTCTGTTTTTTGTAGTTTCAAAACCGTGATGAATCTTTAGGAGATGATTGTAGTATTCCACATTGGATAAATTTAAGGTATATTTTGTACCTTATAATATTATTCTATATAACAAAGAGTTTTAGTATTGATATCAATAAAATAGGTAATGTAAGACAAAATATTAGTTTTTACAGAAGTAAAAATATGCCACCCAAATCAACATTTATTCCCCGCATAAAAGTACCAAATCAGTTTTCAAACATTTTATTACATCGTCCCAAAATGGGTTTAAGAGTTGACTCTTCTAAAAGTGAATCAGCTTCAATGCGTAAAAATTTTACCAACTGTGCACAAGATTATATGAATTATGATGCTGAAGTACTTGATAAAAAAAGCAATACACTTTCACCTTGTTTCGGGTAATTTGATATATTTCTTAAAGTAATAAAATTACATCAATTTCTCAAACCAGCTATTCTATTGTAATTTTTTATTTTTTAGAAGTAACAACAACATTTTACCATCCAATAAAATAAATGGAATGAGTGCTTCAAGAAAAAAAAAATTTAGTACTTGTAGCTATGATGTAAATTCAGATAAATCAAATGCTTTAAGCCGTAGTCTTTCTCCTCTTAAACAACGCAGTATTACTCCTCCTCCTAAAAATCAGTATGATTTCATACATATTCCTCCACTTAACCGTAAGCTAATCAAGAATAGTATTTGTTTCAACAAAAATTTATAAGACTATTTTAAATACCTGACACAAGCCAGTATTGTATTAATAAATGTATTATATATATTCTAGGAAACCGAAGTCTAAGTATTGATGAAAGCTTGAAGAAATATGAAAAATTAGTAGAAAATGAGAATGGTAATCAGCAAGTTAATGATGCGAACAATTTAAATCCTGACCGTGTACGTCGTCTTATCAACCCATTTGACAAATCACAATTTTGTGTCAAATTAACATCAAATCGAAGAAGATGGAGTCATACATTCCCAGAAAGTAAAATAAACAATAAAATAAGACAATACAATAATATTTGATTATAAATTATCATTATTAATGTGTAATTATAATTAATCTTTAGAACCTTCGAAAACAAGAAAGTTTTCCGAATATACTGAATTTATCAATTATACAGAAATGGGTTTGAATGAAATACAACGTGCAAAGAGTTTAAAAAAATTTTGTATGTATTTCACATTTGTTATTACTATAATAATAAATATATTAATTATTCAATTTTTGTAATAGATAAAATAAACATTGCAAAATTGTTAAAATATCAAATTGAAGAAAAACAAAATACTTTTCAATCAGAAAATGATGACTCAGCTAATAATTGTATTCAAGGTTAGTGAATCAAATCTAAAACTTCAAGTAAAACTATTTTTAAACTAAACAATAATTTTTTTATTGTATATTAAAATCTGACAAATAGTTCCCTTGTAAATATATTTATATTTGTTTTCATTGTAAAATATGCCATTTCTCGTGTGATCTTGAATCTTTAGGTAATTTATAACTAATTAGGTATTTGATTAATATGATTAATATATTATTATAGTTTACCTTTTCCACTTTTTGTTTTATTATTTCTGGAAAGAAAAACAGAATATAAGGTACATTTTTATTTTGTTTTTTTTTTTATACCTTTATCTAGATCTATAAACAAGTTTGTTTTCAATATATTTTTGAAAATAATTTACCTATAAAAATATAAAATAGTTTAGTTAATCTACCATTTATAATTAAATTAAAAAAAAAAAAACTACAACATTATTATTAATTATTTAAAACATAAAGCAACAGTATCCAACCTTTTTAAAGCTGCTATCCCTTGAATAGTAAAATTTTTTTCAACACTCATTAAAACAAAAGAAGGTATCTATACTTGAAAAGTGTACAACTGAAAACTAAATAAAAAACATAGGTTTAATTGATATTCTTAAAGCTGGTTTTTAATATCTCATTAGTTGAAAGTTTGATCAATTCTTCTTAAATCAGTAAATCTTTGATTTCAAAAAGGTTTCTAGGGATAAATTATCTTCAAATCGTTCAGAAAAAAATAATTTACAGATAAGCCTTAGTGTGTTGTTCAGCAAAGTATCTGTGTTTCAGTTTTTATTTTTCTTCAGTATTTAGGTTATGTAAATGTCCCCTTTGTTGGGAACCACTGATGAAGAGTATTCCATGAAGACATGATTAAGATTAACTCATTGTGATTTAACGCAGTATATTGCATTAATTTGCATTTTTTAAATTCTGAATGAAGTGAAAAAAAGTTAGTGTTTTTACAATAATGTTTATTATTTTTTTCTTCTTTTTTTTCTTTCTTTTACCATATACACTTTTTTTGTATGGATCTATGTATACAAGTCTCGATTAGCAACTTATTATAAATTATTATACTATGTATATATCTTGTGTACTCATTTGTATATCTTAATAGGTGTTGATTGGAAATCAATGGTGTTCCCCGCATGTTTACCAATAACTACAGACTATTTTCCTGATGATGTTCACCTCCAATCTTTTTACGTATTCTCGAGCTATAATTTGTTACCTGAAGATGTAAATGCTGAATTTGCTTTGCAAAGAGCAGTTTATCGTCAACCACTCTCTACATTAGAAGTATTTTATCAAATGATATGTCAACGCCTCTCACAAGTAATTTCTAATTGATAAACAGAATGAAATAATTTATTCTTATCTAAATTCTAATAACATAAAAATTTAAAAGAGGCAATAAAAGTGGGAAATTTGTATTTAACTTCTTTACTTCAAATATTTGATTTTTTATTATGATTGTTTTAAATATTGTTTAAATTAGATATTTGATATAAAATTATAAACATGTACACATTAAACATATAAGTATCTTCGTATATAAATACATTAATGCCTGATTAATAATATTAAAAGATTATTATCAGAAATGGTATTATAATTTATAAGACACTTAATTTTGTTTTTAATTTAAATTATAACTTGGTTGTACAATTATATTAATATAATGTCCTTAATAAAAACATATGAAAAATATTCATGGTATTAAAATAATTATATATTGAAATAATACTTATGAAATAATAATTCTTTTTTTTTTAATGTTACTACCTAGTATTAAATATTAATAATTGATAATAATTATAGTTATTATTATTACTAAGATTTTACAATTATTATATATATATATATATATATATATATACAAAACTTTAATCAAATCTAGAATAAATATGAACAGTATGTAAAGAAACAAATGTATTTAATTTGCATAGTTCATATTACTCTTTGTACAAAAAGAAATAACAACTTATGTAATTTATATTGCAATATTGTATCTGTTTAATTTGTTTTCCTTAAAGATTCCCTATTCCATTCTTCTGTTTAAATAAAAAGACATAATTACTTTTTTGTTTTGTACAACAGGGTTTCCAGTTAGTTGTTTGTAAAGCTGAAAATGCAGATCAGAAAAAAAAGATAAGTAGTATTGTAATGAGATCATCGCAATCTACTGCTGAGCGATTCATTGAAATGCGATTGAGCATTGGAAGAATAGTTCACATAGTGACTTTACGTGGTTCAGAAATACAAGTTACACGATATAGACCTAGGTAAATTATTTAAGCTAACTGTTTAAAACACTTATGTAATGTGTATTTTAAGAAAGCCGAACATATGAATACTTCGCACCACGGATATTCTTCACTCGGATCAGATACTCTTGGTGGGTGTGTAGAATTTTAATGAAAAGATAAATCAATTCTTCAATAATATGATTCTAAAAGAAGGAAGTTAATAATATGAAGTACACTGATAGTCGTCATTTTCAACATACCGACAAAGAGTATCTGACCTGAAGAGCGAAGAATACCCATAATGTGAAGTATGCCCTACTTTCTTGTATATACTTTACTTTATTTTCCTTTTTTTATTTAATTAATGAAAAATATAAACAAAATTTTTAGTGTTAAAAGAAGTGTAAATGTAAAAAATGTAAAAAAAAGATAAATATCCAAATTTTTTTTTCCGTATTTTCAAAATTTTCCTGCACCAAAATGTTTTTCATATTATTTTATATCTATGTTTAAATTTTAATAGAGTTTGGATTAAAAAATTATGGTTGCCAAGTCTTTTATCAAATTTCGGGTAAAAAAAAAAAAAAAAAAAATTATGATGAATTAAGAAATTAAAAAATGACCTCTGTAAAGCACGAAGTAAAGGTAAATCCACTTTCAAAAATTTAGTGGTCGAGAATTTTGGACAGGTATTTTCTTACAAATAAGTGTTTATAAGAAAAAAATAATCATCATTGTAAAAACCGTAGCTTTTTATTTCAGAATATAAAGCATGTAATATTTTTTATTTTTATTTTTTTCTCTAAAATTTAAATATATCAACCTTGAATTATATTTAAAAGTTCCTTGCTATGAATTACCAAACAATTTTTGATTAATAGTTTGGATTTTAAAGCAATGTAAATTATAGAAAGGCATTAAAAATTTGAAAAAAGCAAAAAAAGGCATTTAAAAGAAAATTAATTATTTTTCAATAGCTTTAAATTATTATTTGTTAAAAAAAACTTGACCATCATATATCTCATATATCTTGATTATTATGTCTCGATGTTCATTATATTTTGGATGTTCTCACTACATTTTTGTGATAAAAATATTCAAAATTGATTATATATATATATTGTCTATTCAAAATGAGATGATGACTTTACGTTTAGTGCTTTACGCGCTGCCGCGGACGGGAGCTCTAATTAGTCTAGTATCGACTGCCGATGTGTGTAGATAATTTAAAATGCATTGCGCGTATTTTTTGTTTTCTGTCCGTTGCGGTCACCAAACGGTTACACATTTACCTAATGTGGAACGCATGGCGCACACATGCACATCCACGTCTCGCGCGAACATTGCTTCGGTCACGTGATCGATGCTTGTGGAGGGAGTATGACCGGCGGCTGACCAAAACTGGTCGCCGCCGAGTCATCATCTCATTTTGAATTGACTATAGTTAATTTAACATAAAATATTAAAAAAAGGAAAAAGAAACTGTAGGCGTTTATAGGTGATTAAAGCAAAGAGGGCAAAAATTATGCTTACCCAATAGAATAGAGGTTGAATGAAACACATTTTTATATAAGAATTTTCTTTCTATGATTTTTCACTAAAAAAGTATTTGCCTCAAAATCCTAATCCTAATAATAAATTTAATTTTAATGATATATTCTGACGTATATTTCAATATTATTGTTAATAATAAGGTAATTATTAAATTATTGTTGTTTGAAATAATACAATTTTTGTAAGTCCTATCTATAAAATTTATATTTATATTTATATCTATAATCACAATCTTGCAATTGAATTTTTATTATTTAGATTTCCATATGCAACATTTGAAATACAATATCGATATCGTTTTCAAGCTCCAGACCATTCAACTTATGGCATTTCTTGGATATCATTCATTACTGAGAAATTAGAAAATTATAACTGGAACTACATGGATCATTATTTGTGTGCTCGTGGGGACATGGATTATCCTTTACATGAGGTTAGATTTTATTTATTGTTTAAAATATAATACAATTTAGAAAATATAAATTACTGTTATAAATCTAACTCAATTAAAAATTTTTAATTTATGAAATAATTTTTAAGAAACTTAAATACTGGCGGTTCCGCATGTACCTTCTTCCTTGGCGTCAAGAAGCTACAAAAGCAATTATGAGCCATCTAGATGACAATTTTTACTGTGATATTTATAAAGTACCAACTATGGAAGAGCAAGTTTATTTTACAAATAAATTTGTTAAATTTATTGAAACTTGGATAAATCGTATTAAACGGTCAACAACAATAAGCCTTAGAGTTAGTGATAAAGTTTAAGTATATTTTTGGGTTATTTATAAAATTATACTGATTGAATTAATTTAATTTAGAGTGGAAGTGACACATCACCTTATAGAGATCGTTCTAATTCTTTACGTCCAATTGATAAACCACGGCCGAGGTTAGTATAGTATTTATTGTTTCTAGTTTAGTTTACCATATTTAGAATTGTGCATATTTTACTATTAAATGCATTTTTTTAGCTAAGCATTTGATCAAATTTAAATATAGAAATATATCTTAAAGTTTTAGATTAGGGAGTTTTCAAGAATTGCCAAAAAACCGCAATTGTATGCTAATGACCATAGCATACACTTCATAGCTAGAATGTGATTATTTCCCTCATATGATTTTTAACTTGGTTGTAAACCACTATTACAGAAATATTTTAGTCATACTTTTAGTTTCTTTTCATTTTCTAAGGTCATATTTTATTTATAAATCTTTATAAATTATATAAAAAAAAAGCATTTTTTAAAGATAAATTTAATTAATATATATTTTATTTTCATATTTGTTGCACAACTTGTATAATATATTTCTATAAATTTAATTTAATTTATGATATGTATTAAAATTAAAATATTTAATAAATTTGCCCCATTAATAACGCTGGGTGAATATTTTTAATAATAGTTTATTCACTTAAATGTCAACTTTACACTTGTTATTATTGTGAATATGCAATTACTATTTTAAAAAATATGTAAATTATTAAAAAAAATTCAGAAAAGGCAACCGAGTTGTAACATGAGTGTGGTTTTGTTCCACAACGTCGTTTGGCGCGCCTCTATGGATGAGAGCGCTGCATTATTCTAGTACTGACTGCCTGTGTGTATAATTAATTTAAAATGCATAGCGTTGCAAGTGTTGTAACCCCAAAATACGCGAGTACATACGAAGCGTGTCAGACAAGTAATCTGAACCTCAATCACATGGCGCTTTCACTTAATCATGAATGATAACTATTAGCTGCCGAGTAATGATCTCATTTTGAATAGCCAATAGATGTATTATTAAATTAAAATAACACTTTGTCCTTTTACAGACTTTTGGTATTAATATTAAATTATTATTTTGTCAAAGGTTATTTTAACTTACTAACCATTAAATGAAATGTTTTCTTCAAATGTTATTTAATTGCTAAATTTTAATTTAACAAGTGAACAGTATATAATTTTTTTTTTCTGAAAATGTGTAAATACCTTTGATCAAGTTATTAATTTTCTGAGTTTTCATAAATAAAAATTTTAAAATACTAGCTTGCTTGATAAATTATAATGAACAAAATATTATTTTGGATTTTAAAAAAGAAAGACGGACATACTTTGTATCATTTGTATGCTTTGCTCCGCGGGTCAGATACTCTTTTGGTTGATTGGTGTATAAAATTTTAAAGAAAAGATAAATCATTTCTTCAATATAACGATTCTGAACTAAGGAAGCTATAAAGAACAATAATAATCGTAATTTTCAACACATCCACCAAAAGTATCTGACCTGAAGAGTGAAGAATACCCGTGGGGCAAAGTATATCCAGCCTTTTTTGTCTATACTTTACTTATCATAGCTTTACTTTATTGTTCTTTATTTTACTTTAGGTACTTAAATTTACTCTACTCGTCTTTCTTTTACGTTCTTTTACTTTACTTTTTTTATCCAATAAATAAAAAAAAGGGAAACAAAATAGAACTATCTAGGAACTATCTAAAGAAAAAAAAAGTACTATCTAGGAACAAATTTTGTTTCAAAAAGTTGCTAGCTGAGACTTTTGAACAAGTGTTTTCATACAAATAATTGTTTTCCAAAAACAAAATTTAAAAAAATAATAGTAAACATCATTGTAAAAACACAAGCTTCTTTACTTTGTTCAGAATCTAAAATGCTCTACACAAAAGTTATATGGGTTGAATTTTAAATGAATTCAAAATATTTTTCTTTTTAAAACTTACTTGTTGAAAATAAATGAATATGGAAAATATTTTACCAAAAAAGTAAAAATTTTTATTAATATTATAATATTTAACATACAATAATGCTTGTATAATATATTTGTATACATGTATTATACACATACTCAATGTAATATGTATATGTTTTATTAGATCGGGTTCTAAAGTTTATGATAAAGCAATTGTGGCATTATTTCCGGCGAACCTTGTTCAAGATGAAATTTTAGATGATGATGAAAGGTACAAAATAAATTATATTAATTATTATTATTAAACTGCAATACATTTATCATAAATAAAAATGTATATTTATTATTAGTAAATCACTAAATTTAATTGACCCTGAATTGCTATCAAAAGAAAATTTATCCAATGAAGATTTAGTTGATTACATGTGCAGTTCACAAGTTGGTGTTGGTTTTGTAAACAGACACATGGGTTTACCACAAAATACATTTGTCAGTAATGATGCAGTTACATGGCTTATAAACAATATAACAACTATTAATAGTCGAATCGAAGCTGTTGAACGTTTGCAGGTAACTACTGAATTATTTTGTAAAAAAATTATTTTAACTAGTTTTATTCTTTTGTGTGGCTAGGAAATTGTGTGTGAAGGATTAATTTGCCATGCGTCTGGTGATTTTTCTCATCCTTTTATTGATGGATTTTATTTGTATTATTTTCCAGTGTGTGAATCACCTACTGATCAATGTAATAATAATTAAATTTTTTATTAAATAGATTTAAAATTACAAATTAATTAGTAGCTCATTTTATTTTTAGTTTCTTTTCCTACTCATGATTTTCAAGCATTTGAAAACGAATGGGTTGAAGTGGAAGTTAAACAGCCTATTGAATTTCCAAAGAATATAGATTTTTTAATGGATAAAATGTCTATACCAGAACCTCTTAAACATGAAAACAAGAGGAATGGTCTGCATTTTTTTGTAAAATAAATATATTATTTATGTTAGAAATACTTTTATAAAATGACATTTATAATATTAGTTCAATGGTACAAAGAAGCACATTTAGAGATGGATGTTAATTCTAAAAGTGATCGTGTAGAATGGGGTCATGCACGTTACCAGTCACTTTATCGCTGTGACCAAGCATATGAAATTATTGTGCAGTGGGTTGCAGCATCTGGTTCGGTTGTAGCAGATCTGGTGTGTACAAAATAAACATTATGCATTTTAATTAATTATTTATATAAAATGTAATATATTTTTTTGTACCTTAGATTTATAACTGGGCACGTAAAGCCCAAACTGGTGGATTTCAATTAATACCATTACCAGCAGATCCTTTTGCTTTGCCATATACTCTTAAATCAGATCCTCTACGTGGTCCAGTTTTTGTACCTTTTAATTTAGAATGTATTTTAGCTGATGGAAAAAATTACTTATTTCATGGTAATATCAATACAAATTAAATATTATTAGTTATTACCTACTTTAAAATTTTTACTAACAAAATTGTTATTATTTATAAAGAATATTCAGAAGATACATGGCTTAGACGATTATTATTATTCCAAGAAGTTATACTTTACAGATTTGGGTTTGTAATATGTAATTCTAAAAATAATGGAACCGAGTCATATCATAATCAATATATTCACCTTACTGGTGAGTAAAAATACTTAAAAAACTATCTATTATACTTATTGAACATTGTTTATAAATGATATTTTAATATAAATAAAATAAAATTCTTTTATTGATTCACAGGTAATGTGTTTGTTTTAATACTTTCTGATTTAATTGATGAAGTTAAAGAAAAGAATGATTCTCCTGATCAAGGCTTAAGTGAATTAGAAGCTAGTGTTTCCCAGCAAGAATTACAATTTAGCCCTCACATGGAGTACATATCAAGACATGTCTATCATAGTTTATCTAAAGAAAATGATAAAAAAACAGAAAAAAGGGTTAGTTATGTTTAAAAATATTATCTCATATTAGCTTTAAAAAAATGTCTTTGAAACTAACACAACACAGATGTTATTCATAATAATAGTTAATATTTTTTATGTACTACTCCAATCATTAAAGTTTTTAGATTCTGAGCAGAGCGAAGAAGCTGATGATTTTACAATGATATTTTTTCTTTCTCTTTCTGGAAAAACTTCTTTTGTATAGAAATACTTGTCTAAAATATTCGATCAGTAACTCTATAGATCTGAAATCACACTCAGATGGTACTTTAAATAAGTAATTTTTCAAATTTCTCAATACGTTTTTCAAAAAGGCAGAAAATCTGTCGAACAATTGAGAATTAACGGTAAAATATGCTATTACTGGAATTTTCGTAAAATTGAAAATTGTTTTCTCACTTCTTAAAAAAAAAATGTAGCTAAAATTTAAAACTTCCAACAACTACTTTAAATGGTCATGGAAACATTTCATAAAAATTTCAAAAATAGTTGATGTGTTTTGAGTTAAGTACCTATAGCGTTTTGAAAATATTGGAAATTTCTCATTTTTCATAAGTTTTTATACAATAAAATTTTTAATTCTTGGTATTAAGACTTGAAAATTGTATATGACCTCACTCACATATATGTATAATTTATCTAAAAAAATCTCGCAAATCTTTGGTCAATTTCTTTTTCTATAACAGTTTGAAGTTAGCATTTTGACTGAATTCATTAGTTTTACCTAAATTACACTTTAACATACAATAAAACAATATTAGTTCAACTATTTTTTGGAACTTGGTATCTAGGTGTAGAATTTTTTTCTAATATTTGGGTGCTATAAAAAATTAAAGGAAGAATAATTAAACATACTATAACAGTTTGATTGACAAAAAATTGGAGAAAGTACAAACAAATTTTATGGTATATTTCTAGTTTACGAACACCCTTAAAGGTTGGTGATGTTTTTTCACCATCTTATATGTTTTTCGGCGTTGAATATGGTGATATGATCTAAATTTTTCGCACATCAATAGTTTTTTAATTATTCTATTTTGAAAATCAAATATTTTTGGGTATTATATTTAATACTTATTTAAACGGTTTTCAATGCTATTCTTGTGATCTAGACATCAAGTTCAAATGTGACAGAACCGGGTTCAAACCTTGCCCGGTAAAGTAAATATTTTGTACTCTTTCAACCGTGACTAAACAGAGGTGACACATTAAGCATTCATATTAATTATGTTATAGTGAGTTAATGCTGATTTACGGAGTATATTTTATTAGGTATAAGGGAATATGTGAAAATCAATATTTGTTTTTCTTAAATGTTATATGTAACAAAATAATTTTTAGTTCAATATTTAAGTTCAATGTTTCTTATCTGATAATTATTATGCTGTATTATTTGAAGCTTCTCTCAGAATCATTTCTTTGAAATTCAAAGAAATTTTTTATCAAAAATATCCCACCCTAAGGTGCAAAGAATACCCCAAGGTGTGAAGTACACACATTTTTTTTATAAATATTCTTTATTAATTGATTAATAATGTCTATTTTGTATTTAGGTTGGATTTCTTTGGGCTTGGAATCATATGGTAAGTCGTAGATGGAAATGGTCAAATCCAGCTACTGGTGATGAAGAATTCCAAAACAAATTATTAAAAGATTTTAGATGTTTTTGTAGTAATGAAGATGGACGTTTATTGAATTTTTGGAAATCTTGTAAAGAAGAATATTTAAATATTAAAAACCAAGAATAAAATTGTGAATCATTTTATTTATGACCTTCATGTGATAGTCCATTGTCCTGCTAACCATTATTTTTTTGTAATGGATTTTCAATATTCTCTCCAGGAATTAAATTAGATAAATAAATTGTATTCTTATTCTTCATTCATTATTTTTTTTCTTCATTTTTTCCTTTATTATTTATATTTATTGTTAATTAATTTCAATATGAATTATTCTTTTGTTACGTACTACAAACTAATAATACACATTTATATTTGGTTTCACCATCATAATACTTGGAGAAGAGTTAACATTATTAACCCGTCACCACGCGCGTGGGGTATAAAAATACCCCAGTCATTTTTAAATTAATTGTAAAACCGACATTATAGATAAGATAATCTAGAAATTTTAACTAGCTTCCTAAAAATAGGTATACAA
>JAIPRM010000968.1:0-44496 GCA_025469315.1 Stegophylla sp. TES_Ste_2020 | reverse complement strand
ATCGTTTTACTGAAGAAATGATTTATCGTTTCTTTAAAATTTAATACGCCCGTCAAGAGAATACCACCCGTCGTGCGAAGTACACCCATCGTGCGAAGTATGTCCGGCTTTTTTTTTATTATTTGTTTATCGTCCATATAATGTTATAATAATTTAGTACATCGAACCACAAACGTATCGATTATTCACAATACAAAATACGTTATAATAGGTATCGTAATTTAACGAAATTAATGCTATTTTTATACACTACAATATATCATTCATTACTGTTATACTGTTAAATAATAAATAATTATTTGTTTTTTTTTTTTTTTTTTATTTATTTTAAAGAATTTCGGCTTGTATAACCAACGATAACAAACTAAACATTATTATTTTTAGTGTTCATAATCGTACAATATAGAGTATTGAATGTATGCACGCGTGTCGCCGAAATATAAATCATCCGTGGTAACGATTTTTTCCGTGTAAGCAATAATGATAATAAAATCGCGGAATCGAACTCGTCGTGACTTTTTAGTTTTTTTATAAAACTCATAACGTCGTGTACCTATCATCTACTTTACGCACTATAACGCGGCACACGTGTACTTGTTTTACAACGTCATGCGTATAATAATAATTACATGTGTAAAAAAAAATATATTATAATACGTTAATTTATATTATTAATTGTATTAAATTGTCGTCGTCATAAAGGTTCTTCTTGTTAGACACTAAGTCAGTTTTTATTATTATTATTATTATTATTATTTGTTCTGTATGCACATTGAGTTTTTCTATGTGTATGTATATAATATTATAATATATATATATATATATATATATATATTTACATATGTGTGTAAATAAACTGTATAATATATAATATCCTATGTATATGTATACATATTATATAGTATATATATATAATGTTCGTTGTAAATCACCACCGTATGTACAGTATATAATAAATTACGAAAATAAACGATAAGTATATAATAAAAACGTACATAATTACATTCATAATCAAAAAAAAAAAAAAAAAAAAACACTCTTGTTTTCATTTTGACCCTCTTTTTGTAGCCGCGGCTGCCTGCTTGCCACACGCACCCGACGGACGACGACAACACGTCGCGCTGCCTGCTGCACGGTTGTAAACGTAATATAATATGTACCGCGCGAATCATATAATATAATATATAATATGAGCACACATGTGTTCCGTACACAAACATTATTATTAGCGGTTGTTGTTGTTGTAACGTTAGTGCGTACGTGTTAAATCCACAAGGGATTAAATGAACGCGATTACTAGGGCAATGAAAAAAAAAAATAAAAACCGATCAAAAAACACCACGATATTCTCAAAAGGGGTCTACCGCGGATGTGTATAACGTGATCGTCACTGTTGTGATAAAATATAGGAAGCGCTTCACACGGCGAAAAACTGTATCATCGTACGGATGCCGTATTTCCAGGAAGGGGGTTGAAAACGCCTATAACACTAAAGATATTATGAGACAGCCCCACCTGTCGCTAGAAAAGTTTCATAGCTAAAGTAGATGTATTTACAGGTACGTATTGATAAATTATTGATTTTATTAAACATTCTTTTGCATACTCTAAGAATTTTTATGAACCAGAAGTTTATACATCGATTGCATAATCGAAAAATTCAAGTCTACTGTAGTACCACATTTTAGGGTTTTCAGGTCACTTGTGTCCTAATTGTAGTTGGTTAGGAAAAATGTGTGTTTATAAGTATTATCTATACGTACATTGATATATTGTTCACAACAGCTGTTTTAAGTATCACGGAGTAACGTCATGATTTAAATTTTTTTTTTTAAATATTTAAAAACGATTAAAAACTGTATTATTTTGTTCATACTCAATACCAATTTACCTACTCATTGTAAGTATCCAAAATAATTCAAAACATTACGAGTCAAATACAGGTCGTGTTCGTCATTCAAGATGTGTTATTGGGGGAGAGGGGTCATTGTATTGTTTGCCCTCATTATGGATCCTTCACTGCCGACTCGGTTTATGACGGTGCAAAGTATTTCGACGTTTGAAGCTACAGTATAATATCTGCGGGCTGAATATTATAAAAAGCTTGACATACTTTGTACGATGGGTGTTCTTCGCACGACGAGTAGGATTCTCTTGACGGGTGTATTGAATTTTAAAGAAACGATAAATCATTTCTTCAATAAAACGATTCTGAACGAAGTTAATAATATAAAAAATAAATGAGAAAAAAAATGTTAGAAAAATGTCCAAAATTTTTTTTCACATTTTCAAAATTTTCTAGCGCCAAAATCTTTCTTATATTATTTTCTATCTATGTTTAAATTTTCACATAGTTCGGATCAAAAAATGATGGTTTCCGAGTCGTTTTTGTCAAATTTTGGGTAGTTTTTTCCAAGAAAAAAAAAAATTGAAGAATTAAGAAATTAAAAAAATGACCTCTTTAAAGTACAATCTAGAGGCAAGTCCGGTTTCAAAAAGTTACTGATCGAAACTTTTAGATAAGTATTTCTATACGAAAAGTTGTACACAGAAAAAAAAAATAAACATCATTGTAAAAACACTAGCTTCTTCACTTCGTTCAGAATTAAAAAATATATAGCCCTATTCGGTCTTTGTTTATAAAACACCGCGTACAAATACTGTTACAGTATTATTGAGTTACAGATTCAGTACATACAGCATACTCGTTTATTTTCGAATTTATAAAGTTATTCGATATATCTACTTGCAGATGGCTCGAGGACAACTATTATTATTATTTTTCTATAACTTTTTTGCGAACACCCATGCCCGTCATTATACTTATTTTACATATTTAGGTATACAGTTACTACAGGTGTCGTGTTTCTAAAAATGAAAATCTCGACGTCCGATCCATACCTCGTAATTATTTCAGTCGTACAAATGACGACAAATGTTTTCGATACGAAACAGCACCGCAATCGTTAGCTGTTGTCAATAATTAGTAATTATTGTATTAAACATGTCATAGCTAACAATCAGGAACATAACCTGAAATAATAATAAAAATATTACAATTATTTGCAGTAACGGTGCTGTATACCATATTGATTTTTTCCTTTTAATAATTTTGTATAAACGTGCTCGTATTTACCGAAACGGAAAATTACCGATGCAGACACAAAACGTATAAATTATTTCTATTGTTGTTGCTTTTATAGCTACCTTATTATTATGTTCACCTTATATTATATTCATACGAAACGGTATATAAATTTGTTTTTGGAGACGAATTCACAATAACACAATAGTCGGGAAAATCGCGAAAATAAATTCGAAACGAATAAAAACAAATTGACTTAAAACAATTCGACTTAAAACAATTGCGCGTTTGTTTCAATTGTTGTTTGTATACCGTTTCGTCCGCGCGCAGAAATCGGGGCGCGTGCAGATGATATTCGGGTTATTATTTTAGAGTCACGCGAGGGAAGAAAAAGCGATGACGCACGAGAGCGGCCACGGGGTCGCAGTAGCAGCAACAATTTAAGTGTAAGTCGCAGAAATACAAAAATCGAATATTAGAAATCATTTTCGGTACCGTTTACCTTCTCCATGTGCCCATTTTTTTTCTCCCGTTTTCGCGCTCGCATCGTCAAGTCGACGCTTTATTTCATTTCTCCAGGGAAAATCGTTCGCATCATATATTTATACGGTATACGTGTGGTGACTGTATGGATTTTGATTGTCATAAATCGCTGTGCACCGGAGAAAACCGTCCAATTAGTTGTGGCCTCCGACGTCCGGCGCGGATACGCTCGCAATAATCGACGACATCACGACTACGGTAACGCGGAAACGAGGTACCCATGAGAGCGATGCGGCTAGGGACTGAGGGGTCGGAAATAATAATAATACATCGATTGTCGTTTGTTAGACGGTCATCCGAGGAAACGGCAGTGTGACCGGAAGGAACAAAAAACCCCTGAACGGGACACGCTCGACTCTCTCTCTCTATCTCCGCATCACTCGCTCGTCTGTCCGTCCGCGTCCCTGGGGTGGCAGTTAGTTATAATTGGCATGTAAGGGTCTGCGCGAGTACGGGATAGCACACACATACACACACACACACACGCGCGCGCGCAATCGCACAATTTTAAGTTGATACTGTACACTATTAAAATTAATGGACGTTATATAGAGACGTACGCACACACCTATACAGCGTATAATATGTCATAATACACGCACATCCGTGACTAAGCTCTTATCAATATAATGTCGTGGCGTACAATAATATATGTACGAGCGTAAACGTCTTATGCATACAGGGTGTGGTACCGATAAGTATATATTTTTTGAGAACCCATTGTCCGAACGTCCAATGACACTGTTTATTGTTAAACGGGCTACCTGCAAGGTAGGCGTGTATTCAAGGGAGGGGCGAAGTGAGCGATTGCCCCCTACCAGAAACTTTAAAATCCAAACTAAAAATGCTCAAAGCGTGTAAAAACGTGTCAATTTGATGTTTATTTGATCTATTTTTGTCTAATCGCTCTCTTCTCCCTTAAGTCTTGAATCCATCCTTGTCAGCAGGAGGATACTTCATTAGTATTCACTGTAATAAGATACAATTCCGATCGGTAAACTATTAACGTTATACTTTTTATATAATATTATGCATATTTAATTGGCTCCGGTCGGTCATCTTATTGTTTTTATAAATGTCCATCAATTACGACTGATAACATTACGTATGTTATCAGACTTTCAGTCGTTTATCCTGTTTATGTACGTTCAGGTCACTGTTTTTTTTTTTTTTTTTTGTCGTGTATACACAATGTGTGGTGTATTGTAAACGCGAAATGTTGTGATATGGAAAGAGTGATTCAGGGGTTTCAATTCCGCTGGTTTATTCATGTATTGTAGTAAACCCAACCCATACGAATCACCTTAGTTGTCACTATTATTATTGCCTTATTTTAATTATTATATTGTATTTGTATAAGAAGAAAATACAAAGTTATTGAGTACTCTATAGAATTTGGTACCTAAGTTGTATTTGTACTTTTAACTATTAATCATTATCACAAAAATAACTAGTTTTTTTTTCAGCATCCTTACTTGTAGCATCAAATATAATGACACATTTTTTTCCCCATCATAGTTCGCTCTTTTTTCTTCTTATTTATGTGATAAATTTAAGTTTAGATCTTATATATATATATATACGTACTGTTAACTTACGTTTATAGTTGGATGTCAAGCAGTAATGTTTATATTCTCATGAGTTTAATAAAAAAATTAAAAAAGTCTGGTTTCTCCTCCGATTGAGTCACGTGCTAAATCGGAACGAATTTCGTGACGCACCCTGTATATTATTATATTTACGAGCATCCACCCAGCTACCCGTTTCACCATTGTGTATTACGGTGTTGTATAGACGTATATAATATATACACACGTAAAGCGTGTATAGTTTACCGCCGCGCCGCCGCTTCGTCACGGTCCCGTGCACCGCGAAATGATCTCTTCCTACCCACTCCTGCCTCACCCCGACCACTCACCATACGACGGTCGCCTTTTGTGTCCGGACACATTGTGATTTGCAGTCGCTTTATTTGTCACGGTATCTCGGGCTGCCATTAGGCAGTCATCGGTGAAAACGCAATTATTACAAAGTTGACGACGACCCTCGTGCGCCGCGCGTGAGCTCAAGACAATTGCGCGTCCTGTGTACACCACGTATAAAAAATAAACGAGTAATATTGTGCACGATAGCGGATAATAATTATTATGTATTATAATTGGCAACACTCAAAAAGTTTGCGCATTAAGTCTGTGTGAACCGGAGAATCTATGAACACCGCGTTCGTTACTATATCGATCCACCGACCGCTGTGAATAACATATTATGAGTATATAAATATAATTTATGTACGGAGACATATTATAGATGCATGCAGATTGCAGAGGGTAGGGTCCAAAGGTTTATTTATTTATTTATTTTTTTTTTAATTAGATGTGAAACAAAATGGCAATAAAATAATGACAATTCCTTCTTTGGTCATATTAAGTTTTCAAGTCCTATTATTGAGAATTAAAAATTCAATTACATAAAACGAGAAATTTTCTCAATATTTTTTAAATGCTATACTTTACTCAAAACTGATCAAATGTTTTTGAAATTTTTATGAAAGTTTTTCGTGATCATTTTCAGTAGTTGGTGAATGCTTCAAGTTTCTGGTTACATTATTTTTGGAAATACGTTAAAAACAATTTTCAATTTTATTAAAATTTCGGTAATAGCATATTTTATGGCAATTTTCCAACATATTTTTTCCTCGATTTTTGAAAAAAATATTGAGCAATTCGAAAAATGACTTCTTTAAAGTACCAACTGTGTGCAATTTCGGATCTTTAGAGTGTTTGATCGAAAATTTTGGTGAAGTATTTCTATACGAAAATTTTAACATAATAGTACATTAAAAACATTTATTATATAATATATATATATTTTCTAAACATATTGAAACATACTTCAGACATTACCTTAGATTATATAGGTGAAATATGAATTATAATATTGTAAACACTGTTGAGTCATCATATTATTAAAAGTGTATATAAAAACGCTCAAAAGTACATTAACACGAAAATTAGATTATTTACGACTTACGCAGAAAAAAAAAATTAAAATGGAAACTGTATTTTGCATTTTTCTGTATTTTATAACACCTGACGTTATTATAATATATATATATTATATTAGTGTGGAAAATGGATTTATAATATATCATAAGTATTGCTGGGTATACAATACATGTGTATTTTACTGGTTCAAATCAAAATGGAACGAAAGCTGTTAAAGTGGTTTTGTTTCTTAAAAATATTTTCCTGTTGGTTAAAAGCACTACGGGACCAGTAGCAGCCGCGTGATGGGATATACTGTACGCAAGGGCTGTAGAGAGAGAGTTGAATATTTATAAACGATTGGTAAAAGGTTCAAGTCAGATGCATTTCACGGGATTTAAACCCATTTATAAAAGGGTATTGCCCCTACACCCTTCACCCTACCGGATTGTCAGTCTTAGATTGACGGCAAAGCTTTGTTAATGCCATGGGAGCGGTAACAACTGAACTTTTAGATATGTAAATAAGATTTTCCCGGCCCGTTGTTGGAAAACCTCGTCGACATTATTTTGTTGACCTATGATAAAAGTCGCTTTCGCTTCTTTAGACTCCCTGCACCTACCTCCGGTTCTATAATATTTTGATAGAGTGGCCGAGGGGTTTTAAGCCGTTTAATGGTGCTACGAGCGTAAGGATTAACAGTTCGTCGCGTCCAAAGAATCTAGTAACGTTTTCGTTAATTGGTTTCTCATTGAAATGATTAAAAATCAAATAATTCAATCCGGTGAAATGAAAGAGATCGAATAATAATAATAATTAGTATAGTGATTAAAACGGCACTAAAATCTTTCAAATTTAAATATTTATGTTTATTTAATGAATAATGTTTCATTTCCGAATGACGTTTATAACATAAGAACTATGTAATATAAATATTTTTATCAGCTATTTACGAAATCTTTTATTCATGAGTTTAACTAGTATATAAATACACTCGAACAGAATATATAAATAATAAAAGTAATTTATTCTATCGTGACTACAGACTGTTCTAGAAAAAAATCAGTTTCAATTTTTATTATACCAATTTTTGTTGAAATGTACGTATTTGCACATCATTACCGTTTGTAATGTTACTGACGTATTTTGGTTTCTGACTGAATTTTACTAAAAATGATTGCACAAGGTGAAATTCGTAAGATTTATTCAATTCAGTCTTCGAAAAAACAATTTTTAGATAAGATAGTAATATATACGAGTTCAAAATCTAACATGTATACGGTGGGAGGTAATTTCAAATCGTTTTGCTCACAAAGATGCATTTTTTTTGAGAATTTCAAAGACAATTTCAGTTCACCAAGTTCTTGGCACTATTTACTAATAAATATAAAGATGATGACGATCAATACAATTGCAATATAATTAAATAAAGGTACAAATCACTGGATAAACATTATACGAGTATTTAAATATTTACCGATCAACAATCCTGAACAAGGGCGAAAATGTTGCAAATACAACAACTAACGACATCCGTGCCCAACGACGGTTGTAGAACGAGTCAAACTTCCGTAATGCTATAGACACCAGGGGCGTATTTATGGGATGGGCTAAGGGGACTGAAGTCCCTCCCGAAATAAAAGAAAAATTTGTAAAATGTACAATGTTTTGAACAATTTCACAAATAGTGGAATAAGAGTTAGTGGATATGATGATTAGGCCATGGATGTCGATAAATATGTATAAACTTGTTGTTACTTAAAATAACTGGTTATAGTGCGTGTATTTAATGTATCGCATTAAAAGGTTTTCTATACTTCGAATTAGATAATATTACTCTTCAGATACGTGAATCAAATAACTTAAAATAGCCTTCTATAGTTAATAATATATCAATCACAATCTTAATGACATAAATGTGCCATCTTTGGTACAGGTTATTGAGAAAAAGTAGTAATTTTATCACAGATAGGCGTAAGACGTTGGAGCAGGAGAATTTTTTTTGAAAATAATATTTAACAGATTAGCGCATTCTAGTATGTTGCCCTGACTAAGCCATTAATATAGTTAAAAATATTATTAGTTTTCTTTAATGAATTTAAGGTATGTTAAAGCTTTAAATAATTTTTGATTTTTATTTTATACCTTAAAATTAGGTAGTTTATACTTAAAGAAGTGGCAAAATTTTTAAAAATACTTCTTTCAAAAATGATGTGCTACACATATGCGATGCAATTTAATGTACAAAATATTGGTATTTTATTTTTAATCGAGTTTTTTGATGGAGCACAACTCGTGTAACTGAAAAATAAAAACTACGCGTACGACGCTACAAGCGTAAGTAAATGAAACGTGTATTTTGTAAATGATGTATTTTGTATAACCGAGTATACACTTCGAAGTTTGAACTGAATTCTTGATTATGCATCCAAATAGTTTTATGTTTAACGGTGTTTAACATTCTACAACCAGTGATTTTAGAAAGCCAAAGATTTCAACACGTGTCGACATTCATTTTCCAGCGTGTGATACATTATGTGCTATAAGGTTAGGACACATGAGCTACGCCCCATGTAATACGAAATTAGTAAAATGATGTAATTGATCGTTTTGTTGATATACTTGTACATATTAACTTTTGTGGACTATCTTTTAACTCTCGGTACAGCCCCTGTCTTTAGTTTTCTGCGTAATATATTACGAGTTATAATAAGGCAACAGTCTTTTTGGAACGCTGCGACTATCCGGCTCATTACCAAACACTCGAATTCAAGTCTATTTTCGCATCTCGGAACACTCTTTTTTCGAATGTTATATTTCTGTGTTCGCGTAATGCGCATAAACATGCTTCATTTACAGTTATAAATTAAACAGTTACTACATTTTTAAAAAAACGCTATTACATTCAAAAGCCAAAATATTATACGATTATTAATTTTACAATGAGTTCAGTAATTATGCACTAATAAACCGACAATTTTTATTATTTTGTCATCGATAAAAAATGGCCTTTGAAATTTCAATGGCGCATCATTTTAATTAGAAATGAAATATTACACACATATTCTTGGCATATGTCGGATTTTACCAATTAAAAATGTTTTCACCTAAACTGTTGTTAATTGTAAATACGAAAATAGACATAGCATGTAATGAAAATTTATATCATTTATCGATTATCAATAAATAGTATATGGGTAATTTTTTTTTTTTTTTCATTGCATATTTATTAAATTTACATTTTTATTTGTTATACATTGTTAATAATAATTATAATTATATATTGCAATATTAATAATATAACATAATGTTCAAATAATAGCAAAAATTATTATTTTTTTTAGAATCTAACTAAATGCAAAAAATAATTAAAAATATATGCATATGTATTAAAGAATATAGTATATACAGTGTCCCGGTATGATTTAATAAATGCAATGACTTTTATTTTATTAATAATTTTTTAACTTCTTTATTTTTTTTTTAATCATCACTATAGCTTTGCGCTACAGCAATAACGTACAATTTTTATTTTCAAATTTTAAATGTTATGTTACTATTTTAGAAAATATTCAAAATAGCCTTTTCGTAAACCTGGTTTTTAGAAAAATATTGGTACTTAATTTTCTAATAAAGTTCATTATCTACGTTTTTTTTTTTAAGTGGCGGATAATTGTATTAAATAATTTTGTCTAATACGTTAAAATAATGGTAATATTATGACTTATTTAACAATATTATTAAATTATTCGCGAACTTAAAAAATCGTAGAAAATGATCGGATTAACTTTTTTTAGAGATTTAGTACTAATATTTTTCTAAAAATCAGATTCACAAACTAGAGCTATTTTGAATTTTTTTTAAAACTGTAGTATAACATTTCAAATTTGAAAATTTTGGTCCTAAATATATTATATTAACACAATATTGAAGTAATAATTTAAAAAAGAAAAAAAGCTAAATTTATTAATAGAATAAAAGTTATTGCAATTGTTAAATCGTACTTGCACACCTTGTATTCATATGGATAATAAAACATGGGTTGCGAAAGCCAGAGAATTCTAAAAATAAAATATTGGGTTGGAAATTTTAGTGAATTCCGGTAAGATGCACGGTGAACTTCATAAGTCATTTAAAAAAGAAGCGTAACAGCCTTAAATTGAGGTCATTTATAGTAGGTATGTTTAATTGTTTAAAAATAAATATACCGCAATCTGCAAGTTTTTAATAATAATCAACTACCATATACGCTTCTCGTGAAATAAATCGCAAGCAACAGTAAATAAAATATTGTTTTCAATAAACTGCACGACATCGAAACGATAAGCCAAATCACTGTCGAATAATAAATTATTCTACAGCTGCCGCAGATCGTGTTCGTTCGTGCGCTATGTTTGAATTCGATTATTTACAAACTAAATAATTATATTATTGGATTCAAACTAAAAGAAAAGAAAAAAGTACCCACCTCGATTCGGATGGATTATGCAACAGTGCTCGTTATGAAAAGTTTTACAACAAAAGATTGAAAGTGCGAATTCAATTTCGTAATCACTGTAAGTATCTTTGTATAGTTTATTTTATGTTGATTATACATGGTTGATCATTTGCAGTGGGTACTTCAATGGTACAAAATCGCTCGGTCGTACAAAAGATCGGCGTGGCGGGCGAGATGTTTTCGTAGTTAAGAAGAAAAAAAAAATCCGATGTTCATCATAAACATAATATTTCCGCATAATGACTTGCTTATATATATATATATATATATATATTATTATTATGTTAACGGTAAGTATACGAATGAAATATGAAATCTCGTGAAAATACACTTATACATAAACCATAAAACATTGGAGAGTAACGGAAAGACCGTTAATTGACGGCGTGTTGGTACATTGTGTTTAACTGAACTATACAGTTAACTTATTTTTTGTATATATTATTATATATACATATATACGTTTTCCAAAATGGCGTCTCCGCTGCCGTGATTAATTCGTTTAAAATCAGCTCAGAGGAGCTCGAGTCTCGCGGTGGTGAAGGAGCGACGAAGAGAGAAGGTAGAGAGAGTGAGCGCCATTAATTAACAATTTCCATCTCACAAACTTTTGCTAGTGTAAATCCGCTTGGGTACGAAAGTACACGGTTTCCGTAGTAACCGATTAACCAAATTAAAATATTACCGAAACAACGTTTCGCGTGTAACGCAAAGCGTTTTAAACGCTGTTTTACATAAAAGACAAAAAACGCGATACACTTTACTTAGTTAATTGGGGAAAAAAAAAAGAGAAGGAAAATAACGTAAAGAGGTTTAAATGAGTTACGGCAATTTAATTATAACATGATGTTATGTAATATTGATATAGTGAATTAAATTCGTGCGGTACGTTTAAGTCGAGGAGATTATTTAATTATCAGGGCCAGGATTCAAAACCTCTCGAAAACTGCTCTAAAACCTATCGAAAATGTCTCTATGAAATAGCCAAAATTCTTTTAAAAAAATACCGTTGCCAAAAAAATTTCATTAAAAAACGACACAAAATTTAATAAATATGCATTACATTGAAATAATAAAAAAAAATGATCTAAAATTGAAAAAAAATGCAAAATAATAACATACACCGGTGACTGTCAACATTCGCCTACTGCGGTCATACACCTTAACATATATATATATATATATATATATATATATATATTATTGAAACGCAATTTAAGCTATTGGAAAGCTATTTTCCAAAAAAAATTTCAAAAATCACCGACATCTAGTACCTGACAGCCTTGAAGGATCCGAAATCGATTTTTGTGTAAACGTGTCACACAATACATTTCTTAACGGATGATTGCGTTATGATACGTAATAAAAAATAGTTCGGACACGCGAGTCATTAAAAATAAACGACGATTTTGTTTGGAACAATATTCTTATAATACGTATCTGGTAATAAAAATAATAATAATATGGCGACGCTTCGTCGTCGGGCGATCGAGAGGAGAGAGGACAACTTACTACTATAGAGAAAGTCGTGTCGGCCGCACTGACTTTGGGTGCGGGGAATAGAAATAATAAATACGCAAAGACGTCTGGAGATTGTTGTACGATCCTGCACGCGCGAGCTACGTGTTGACGGGCATATTGTGTACAGGGTACTACACACTCGCCCCTTACACCGATGGCAATGACGACGAGGAGACGCGATCGCGGGGTACCTGCAGACGACGGCGGGGCGGTAGTATATTTGGCCAGTGTCCCGACCGATTGACCCGACGACTGATTTATGCCGTCCGCGCTACAGCAACAGCCGGTGGTGGTTGTGCGCACGTGGACGGGACGATAGGTACCTATTACATATATATTATATTATGTTTAATGATATTAATATTTACGCTCTACGCGCGTAATACAATACACAAGCACACAAACATTAATTTGTATGTGTGTGTGTGTGTGTGTGTGTGTGTAAAATATAATCATCGGCATAATGTCGACGGCGGCTGTAAATGACCGTACACTTATGGTAACGCGCGAATGTGCCCGGAGTCGAATAAATTACTATTATACATATTATTATAACATAATATACGTATATTATTATAGTACGTATTATAGTAATATGTACATGGGTGAATAATATCGTAACACCCCCTCCCCCCTGGCCACCACCACTAATATTTCTTAGCACCGGCCCTGATGATGGGTATGACTAATAGGTTTGTACTACCACTACTACTGTTACTGTTATTGTTTTTACTTACGGATGGGTAGCGAGTAGCTAGGATTTGTTTCTGCAGCAGGATGTAGTCATATTTAAAAAAAAAAATCTATAGATTTTTTAAAGATTTTGTCCACTCCGCGACCATCACTACAAAAATTCCAAAATGTATTTCATTAATAACATAAAAAGTTTGAAAACATAAATGTCTACCTCACAACGGAATTTCCCATATACGAAAGTATAAACAATTTTCAAAACGTCCACAAGTATTTTATCGGTAAACATCATCAAAAACAATACTATAGCTAATATAGTAAATAATCACATGGATTTCGAGAGATATTCTTTTATGCAACTTTTACATTAACAGCAGATAATTAATTATCTACTCGGGTTTTGTAGTCTGGTGGTGTTGAGGGGGGAAACATCACATATGTGGATAAAATCTCTGCTTATAAATCACGACAAATTATATTGATTTAATAAATATAATTTATATAAAATATGCAACACTGAATTTCTCTGTTGTGAGATTGTACTAATACAGTTTTAGAGCATTGCTTCAATAATGGAAAGGAAATAATTATAAATGGAATATTATAGTCCAGTGTTTACAATGTGTTAAAATATGTAAAAATTGTTTAAAAACCGTGGATTTAGCACGCTCTCGGAGTTATGTTGAACATTGAATGTTTACTATTTATTTTCTTAATGTCTTATGTCACTTTTAAAAATTGGATAGTTTCTGTATAAGTCGGCAATAATAAAGGTTGACTTTAGGAAACCCTTTAGGAATAGTTTATAAGTGTTAATAATCATTAAACATAAAAATAAGTGTGCATTACATAAACAAATATCTATCCATCTACCGTTGGTTGTAATTTTTATCATAATCCATGCATAATATTTTAAATAAATATATATGGATCCGACCCAAATATTCAGATTGCATGTTGTTGCCTTAATTGCAAACAGAACTAAACGTGTTTTTATAGTCAGTCGGTGGTAAAGGGGCGTATGTAATCGATGGGAATGATGTATACGCCCAGCCCAGACCCAAATTTGATCAATCACCCATAAAATCACACACCCATCCTATATTCTTCTTCGTAACCACGATAAATGCGATTTTGATTAATATACGTGGATTAACAAATAAAAAAAAAAAAAGTAATAAAAATGAATTTTATTAATTCAATAACGTAAAAAAACATTTTGCACACAATAGGGTTTAAATTTATTACGCCCAAAATGCGCGTGTTAAACACATATAGAATAATGAAATGTCTGATTTAAAAACAAACATCGACAAACATTGGACTTTAGGACTCGCTTCGTTCACCTGAACACTTGTACACATCATAGGGTAGCTGTGAATAATTAAATGTGAAATTGAAAGTAATTATGAGTATTGTCGTAAAAGCGTTTTAAAAATATAATTATGTGTTATATGATACGTAAGTAATCAAAAGTCATCATTTTTGAGATATTTAAAATAGTATTATATGGTTGTCGTAAAGTAACAATATTTAAATAAAAATTAATTACTCGTTTTCTCATTAGGTTTATATCGAAATTTCAGGTTTAACCCTCAATATTACCAAAACTTTATACTTGTCTATATACTATGTTATACTTATTTCTAACATTTTTGTATATTTCAGTATTTTATATTCTAATTGAAGTACTTAAACATAATATAATATGATATAGTGTAGTGTATTATGTGTTTTAGAAGCATACAGTTTTTCTTTACAGATATACCTAAAGCGTAGAATTTATCTTATACATTGTGAAAAATGTGGTTTTCTGTCTGCACTAGTGAATAATTAGACATTAGAATGTAGGTAACAGCGAATGAATGAATGAATTTTCTTATTATTCACTATTTTAAGAAATAAATATTCACGAAACATTCTGTCGGTAGATATAATTTATTATTAATTAAAAATTTATAATTTCACATTAGTAAATTATGCACATAAACAAATTTAAATATGATATTAATTGGTACAAAATAAAGCAGATTATTATTAATATTATTGATTGGAAAATAATCGATTCGAGAATATTGTAGACAAATATTTTATTGAAATATCCAATTAATTTTAATTAGATAATTGAAAAAGTAAATTGATAAAACAATATAATATAGTGTTTAGTTATTGGCTTGTTATTAAAAATATACAACTAAAAAATGTCATCTAAACTTTTTAAACTTAAAGCAGGTTATTCAATAAAATACAAATGGGTATTCACGTCTTATAAAATCCAACTAACACTTCGTGCATACAAATTTCAAGATTTATAAAACACTTTAAAACGTCAATGCTGTTGTGGTTTTTCGTTGTAAATTTAATTTTCTTTTTAAATCACTTCTTACCATTGTTACTAACACGAACATGCTGAATATTTTAGGATTATCCTGGGAATAAGACATCACATCATGAAGTGCTTTTATAAAATGCCTTAACCATAACATTGTAACTTACTTGATCCCTGCAGAACTTAGAGTGCAAATTCTCACCACTTAAGAATACACTCAAAAGTTTGTGAAATTTATAAGTAGTAATAAACGACGTGGAAGATTACACGAACGTATGAGTTTACCCAGGCGAAAATTAACGGAGACTAAAATTAAATTTTTAAAATACCGAATAATAATTGAAAAATTACTTATATTTACCAAGTTATTCTTGGTTGAACGACAATAGTAGCGTACTTGTAAAATATATTTAAAAAAAATGTAACTCTTTGATTAATATTGATAATATCATTTATGATTTTAATTATGTCTGTAATAGTCTGTACAGTATATTTCATTGCATATACCATATCATTTTACGATAAATATTCAGTAAATTTATGTATGAAAATAACAAAAGCTCTTTTGGTTAGATGTAGTTAATAAAGCTAAGAAAAAATGATGTTTTTAAATTACTCAAACTTTTTTTTTAATGCTAACAAAACTTAGATATATGTACTATGCAATTAATAACAGTTAGTATTCGCAATTTTTAAGAATAAAAAATTGTATTGTAAACTGTGGTAATTATATTTGAACATATTATTTGTCATTATATACCTGCAACTGTGTATTGAATTATTCATTTCCGGGTTTTTCGTTGCGTTCATAATATTATTATGCTTACTCTTGAATTCTCAAACACGAGTAATTTGCACCAAGTTTTTGAGATATTTAAATAGATCTGCCATATTTCTTAACTGGACTTATAAAGTACGTGACTTATATTATTTAAATAAAATGACGATTAACTTTAAGATTCTGAGCAGAGAGAAGAAGCTTATAATTTTACAATGATATTGGAAAATTTTCAAAAAACGGCAAAATATGGTATTGCAGGAATTTTCATAAAATTGAAAATTGTTTTTTACTATAACTTCAAAAATAATGTAGCTAGAAACTTGAACTTTTCACCAACTACTAAAAATGGTTATAAAAATTATCCATAAAAATATATGTGAAATTAAATTTGATTTAAACTGGAAAAATGATTATATATAGGTATACATACATAGTATATGATGTTATGCATGCAATAAAACAAAATTAAAAAATTGTATCGTTTTCATCTGTTACATAACAATAATATGCCGGTTACAATTATTAGAATAACTGATGAGAATAAATATTATATTTACCTAATAAATGATAATTTATGAAAAAATATTTATTTTATTAATCGTCATCGATCATTTATACATTTTGTAATTTATTTGAATATTTATTCGAAAATCTCAAAGTTTTGTTGTGGAAATTATCGTAGCATGGTTTTGACTTAAGTAATTTCTCGCTGTAGAGAAGTAATTAAAAGAAAAAAAAAAGAAAAAAAGTTTCTTCTTTACGGCGTGGTAGAGTATGGGCGTGGGGTGGTGGCGAAACCACTGTCTGTGTAACAATGACATTTAAGAATATCTGCAAATTTACAGTATATCGTTTCATTACGTGGCCTGTCGCAACTAAACATTGCCGACATAACAGCTACTACCCGAGTTTTACGACGGTTAAAGTTTTCACGTTGATAATATCATTAACGTTTATGTGGATTTAGAGACGTACCTACCAGTTAACTCACTCGACTTTCTAGTATTCTGTAGTTTAAATAGCTCGTTACTGGGCCGTTTTTCGCTTTTCTCGGGACAAAAATAAAAATGAGATATATTTTATTATATAAAATAAGAACCGGGCTTCGTAATGTAGGCAAATATAATAATATTATGTGTATTTCACGCTTTATTCTGTAAAGTTGTGTACTTATATACTAATTATAAAATATGACGAAGTGTAATTTAAATAATAGTTAGTATATATAACGTTACAACTTTAACACATTAATATAATGTAATAATCTAATAAAAAGGATTTTGATTTTTTATCCAACGACAACGTATTATATTACTTAATCAAACCCAATCTTGGTGTTCAATAGTGTTGTGAATAGAAGCTATTGAATACATTTTTAAATTCAGTCAGTGAAGGAGACATAAATATATATTATTTTTATTCTGTCATAAGTAAGACCCTAATTAAAAATACTTAAATACCTTTTACAGAATTTTCTGAATACTCAGATATGAAAGTGTATTTACGGGAATTGATGGCGCCCATAGATGAGATATTGCAATATTTGTATACATTCGAAAATTAAAATAATATTGGGATAACCGTATCTTAGTTATCAGTGTCTATAACTGCACAATATTCTGCGCTGTGACCATGTTAAAAAACTATTTAATATTAACTCTTTTGATTGTGAAATTGCTTCTTAATAACGGAGTTTGAAATCAAAAATAATTAAAAAAAAAAAGCTCAATTGAATATAATAGAGGTAATCAACCGAAACGATTGATTCAATTGTATATTTATCATTTAGTACTTATACGAAAACGAATAGGTAAATACACCACTGATTCGATATATATATATATATATATATATTTATATCATAAACATTCGTAGTTTGTATAATACTAATGAATATATTATTTTTAATGTTGACGTAAAAAGCCTGTTTTGTTTTGGGATTGTGTAATATTATTATTATTATTATTTACTAGTTGGGAAAATTCTATCTGATGATACACCGGCACAATCTCAAATTCCCGCCGCGAAATAACCGCGTCAATATAAAACGTTGAAAAGACAATACGAAACTTCAGTGGCGTTTCTATTTTTTTTTTCTCTCTTGCCCACTGCGTTCAGTTAATAATGTCCCCAGGGATAGATTCAGTTAACGCGGACCCTAAATGTAACGTAACGGATACCGTGTGCGCAAAAAACCCATTAGCCGAACGCTATCGGCTATAATACGACACTCGTCACGTCACTCGACACCTAATAACCTGATGGCGAAGATTTGATATTTTATACATCTCGGGCCGAGTGGGACGACGAATCGAATGTAATAAAAAATAATACTAATAATAAATAAAAATCATAATAATAATAATAATAAATAAAAAAATTAATAGGCCCGTAAATAAACGTCACGGCTGAGGCTCTATTTGTATGCGATTTTTAACGTCATCGAACCGTATACTATTACGAATTTGTCAGCAGACTGAAGGCAAAAAAAAAAAAATCTGTTCTCTTGTAACATAAAAGAACAACCCTTAAAAAAATCCAAATCGACACAGAAAAAGAAAATAATAAAGTGGCCAAATGCTATTTTATTTATTCTTTTATTGAGTGCTTTTTCTCCTTCACCCTTCGGGGTGTCTTCTAAATATTTAAAACAAAAGAAACTGCTTCGTTTTTTTTCTCTCTTCTCTTTCTTAGTCCTTTTTTTCCCGTTCCATAAGGTTAAAAAAGCTGTTCCGAGAGCACAGTCATAATGCGACAATCCCCACATAAACACCACCCTCCGGGGACTTTTATTTTATACTTTAAGTTTTTTAGAGGTTTTTACATTATAATACGAGCTAAGAAACGACACACCGACCAAATAGCAAAGTTCTCAGATTAAACTTTCATTCTACTCTTGTTCACACCCCTAAGATTGCTATACAACAGCAGACATTGTTTCTCTTTTGTTCCCAACATTCGTAATAGAACAAATTGTACTTTTCTTTATACACACAAACTCCGTGGTTAAATAACACCTTGCATTTTTACTAAAATCATTATTTATTTTTCTAAGAAAAGGTCAATTATCCATTCTGAAAAGTACTTTTTTAAAGTTATCAAGTTTAATTTAGTTTGTTTAAATCTTATAGTTTTTGAACGTCGACTAACGAGAGTAGAACATTTGTGTTTTATATCATAATTTTTTTTTTTTTTTTCATGATAATCTTATTAACTTTATAGTTTAGTTTTGGTCTTCGTTGTAAGAAATGTAGTGTGAATAAACCATTATTATTTGTAGCGTATTAAATTTTTTTTTTAAGTAATCAAATTATGCCATCACGCTTGGGAAAACATACTTTTTTCTTTTATAATACTAACTTTTAATTAATTAATAGTACAATAAACAATTTTACTTGTAGACTTAAAAGACAATCAAAAAAATGTTAATAATTTATAATTTGATTTATTGCTGTCTAAAATCATAATAATTATATTATGCTATTAATATACAAAATGTAGTTATAAATTGCATTGTTGTAATAAATGTTATTAATTATAAAATAAAAAAATAAAAATGAATTGTTTGAAAATCAATTACTCTCTTTGTCAATTTATGCATTATACGTATATAATACATTAAACGTAGTTTACGTAGAGCACAATATTATGCATAGATACAATACGTAAAAATAAAATAATTTAAAGTAGAATTTTATGGATTACTTAGGTTTTGGTTCCTGTATGAAATTCATTTTTCATTCTTACTCAATTTTTCGAAAAAAACCCCTATCTGAAATCAAAAAATAACTTAAAATTTCAACAATTAAGTATAGAAGTATAACCATAATTGTATTAGTAAAATTAATTTGTCCAATTTTGTCTATTGAAGTAACAAATAAACTTAAGTTCATTTACAGCATGATAAATGTAGTGGCTGTCAATATAGTACATGCGCAAAAAAATTAAATCTAATCTGATGAACGTTTTGAAAAAGTGTTTTTTTATCTGATTTTTTTAAATACCTAACTATATATATATATATATATATCAAGTCTGACAAAAATAAAAATTTGTAAACTAAGTTTCATTATTTTTTGTATAAAAAATTATTTATTGATTGTAAGTTTATGAATTTTGTTTTTCTGTTAGTTAGTTTTCTCTTCCCCGAAGAATTTTCAAAGAGAAGTTGTTATACATATAGTATCTGACCCTTCTGTACTGGTCGGTCATTATATATTGGTTGTTGTGATTGTTGAGACGATAATATTGATGAGACTTTTACGAAGGCAAGAGAAGTTTTAGAAACCTCGGTCAATCTGCGGACGTGTAAATAAAATTTCTAGGCCGTGAATACGGCTGGAAGGCACTTACAGTTATCCCCAAAAGGCTATGTGCTCGAACAGAATGTTGTGACCAATGCTAAGGAGTTACATTATTGAGTAATTATCATTGGCTTCGTCGTTCATTGAAATATTACACAGTAAATAGTGAGGAATTCAATCAAAAAGTTACCCTAATGGATTTCAAACGTACCTTCAGTAATTCAAACGTTCATTAAACTTCTCGAGACAAGTAAACATTTTAACTAATCGTTAGAAAACGCTTCCAAACTGAACTGAATTAATGGCAAGGTCGTACTGGGTATTGAGGGTCTCAAGGGACGATTGACGATTGACTAAGAAGCCTCAGGCCAGATAATAATCTTTGAATTGATTTTTTTATATTACTTTTATCACATTCACCCATTATTTATAGGTATATTGTAAATTATAAACGTATGTTTTATCTATATTGCCGATTATGCTGATAATGTCAAAACAAAGTCACTATACCTGTGTAGATTAGAACTAATTAGAACCAACACGTGTTTCCACTTAAACATCGGTTGCAACGAAGTATTTTGAAAAATTAATTGTATTTTAGTTAGGTAAAAAATAATGATCGAAACAACTTTTTCGATTGAAAGTTGATAATCGAACAAACTTTTTATTCGACAGCCGTTTTCGATTGATTTAAGAATAGACCCTTTGTTTATGATATAAAACGATTTCGAAAAAAAGACTTATTATACATTTTCAAGTACAAAATTATTTTACTCTGACAATAGTAACATTAATTAACTACTATCAATGATAATTTGCAAAATTTTAGTAAACATTAATGTTGAACAACGTAAATTTTGAAATTTTTTTCTCTTATATACGTTTTACGAAATACTTATGCGTAAATTATAATTTTCATATTTCAGTTCAATATTTGTAGTTTTCTTAAACGGTAACCTCTGAAAATAACTTAATATTCTGATACTGGACATTAATTTCGAAAATACTGGTCAAGTATAGCTTCAGAGATATAAAACAATTAGGAGTTCTTTGAGGGAATACCTATGCTTTTAATCCTCCAGCACTCAACTTTAAATAATATTATCTCTTTGAAAATATTGGCCGAAAAAGAACAATATTTTGAACTTTACCGATTCGAAGAACAATACAAATAAATTTTGTTCATAACACTAAAGTATAATAATTAATAATAATAATAATATAGTGTTTGCGCCGTTTAAAACGGTAACTAAAAAACAAAAACAATATAACACATAAAAAAAATTAAGAAATAAATAAAAATAAAATGGTAAAAATAATTATATTTCATTCGTGTTGACGAAAAAAATTCGCTTATAATTATATTGTAATTATTATTATTATTATTATTATCGTAAGTGAGCCACGACAAACGGCGATGTGTCTATATGGGCGGGTGGGTGGGGGATCTTCTATTATTATTATTATCATCGCGCACACACGCGCACTCCGACAAACGCATACGCACACACACACACACACACACACACACACACGATGCGGTCAGGACTGCTACGCTTTACCGTTTTACTCACTCACGGCCGCGGCACGGCACAGCGCGCGCGGTGTAGACGGGCACGCGCGCACATCGGTGGCGGCGGTCGTCCCATCAAAAAACGATTTAATTATTTATCTGGACGGATGCACACACACACACACACACACCACCACCGCCATCGGCCGCGTGTCCCTCGGGTGGCCGATCTCGCGTGCGTATATTATTATTATTATTATTATTATACGCGTTTTGTCGATCGAATAAAACGCCCGCGCATACGCTCCCCCCTGGCTTCGCCACCACAATACAAATACAAGCGGCGGCGCACGGCAATAATGATAATAATAATAATGATATAATGAAAACCGCTACTGTCGGATCGTTTTTTTTTTTTTTTTTTTTTTTTAAATAGCCACGTCGCTTTTGCGCACGCCTTATTCGCGTAATGGGAAAATCGTATTACTGTTTTTTTTTTTTTTTGTTTTGTTTTTTCGTCTCGGTACATACCCACCCCCCCCCGTCGGCGCGGCGCAATCAATTCGTTAACCGCGTGATCGACGGATCGTCGTGTTATTCCGCCAATTACAATCACACGCGCGATTGTACTTACACACGGTGGTGCATATAAAGAGGGTTGTTAAATTTTAGGCACGAGTATAATTAAATATCTACACCTAAGGCAGGGTTTGAATAATACGAATGAAATATTGGTGACTTCCGCTATTCAGAGGTTTCACTGTATTTTATTTTATTTTAATAGCATATTTCAGTTCCAATCAGTAAATATTATAATAACATATCGAAAATATCTTCACTGTTAATATTTTTATTGTTGATACATATTTTTGTGTGTACGGTTTGTCAGTACTTATTGACAATGGGCTAGATGAATATCAGGGCTTTGTGTGAAACGTTTTTGCCAGACTTATTTATGTAGAGCGTTTAGATAGAACGTAATAAATATACAATATATTAAATTAATATCCGATAACTTGGCTTTGCCGACAGACCCCGGAGCCCTGTGCCGTCGCACTGTTCGCACTGCCTTCAAGCCGGCCCTGATTCAATGAAACACTATCGAAAACTGTGCAGTTAAATATTAAACAAAAGTGTTTCGTCCAGGCTCTGTTTTTAATCCACAGAACAATTATATTTGTCATTCAACTGTTTAAGTGGCAAACTCCCTAGTATTGTGGATGTGTGCAATTTAGGGTGATAATCAGATATGAGTTCGGGTGCTATAGTGGAAAATTGGATTATCGTCGACTGTGACGGAAAATATCATACGGCTTGTTTAAATCCATCACGTCGGTGTTTCCACTAGACGAGATTTGTTTTACATTATAGGTCTACGGGAAATAATTCAAAACTAATAAATATATGTACAATGGATTTTTAATTAATTTTGCATCGTTTACGCTCAATAATGATTTTAATGTGAAAACATAAATTAAAATAGTAGGATTATGTTTGTAATTGAACGAGAACTAAATAGGAAATATAAATTATAATTGTGAAAGTTTCTTATTTGGTCTTTGTTACCTAATGTTAATATTATTTCAATTAATATAATGTTAATCATAAAGCTTTATTATTGATAAAATATCTCATTATTTTACACCGAAATTCATTAATTAAATTTAAGCTCTGATGTAAAGGCATATGAATAGGACGAAATAAATAAAACAATTAATGAACTGACTGTCTCGAAAAGATTATCTAGTCGGTTGGAACTCCTGGAATGTTAATTAATGCGAGTTTTCATAAAACAGTAAAAGGTGCCATCTCATTTATTTTCCAAACAATTTCTTGTTGAGTTGGCAAATGAATTTCTTTTGACGGGAGAAAATATAAGATAAAAACGAAACTGCTTAATATGCTGTAAATATATTTATGTTCGAGTTAATATAGTGTCTAATTAAAATGTCGATACCAAGCAATTATAACATTAATTATTGTGAACATGAAAAAATAAGAAAATATGATTTCCATCACACTACACTTCATTACCAATGTTATATTTTGTTAACAGTATAGTACACACTATACTACACGTCTTAATGTGTTTATGTGTCTTAATGTGGTTTATACGGTATAAAAAAGAATACTGAACGCTCAGTTTCTGTAATGAGTAAAACTCGGAAAATCCGAACATTATTTACTAGAACTATCCTAATATCTCTTATAAAATACATTTTTCATTTTCAAAATATGCATTTATATACGGGAATGAATTTAAAAATTAATTTTTATTCAAACATTTTAATAACTAGTAAAAATATGCATATTTTTATTATTAAAAAAAAATAATAATGTTTGTTATTAAAATTATAATTTACTTAGAATAATGGGGGTGTTTTGTCTATTTTATCAAATGAGAATTTGTTATATAGGGTCTAGAGCTAGCTGGTCATTACGATTACAAATTTGAAATTATTATCAATTCTATAAAAAACCGTAACTGTAGTGGCGGCGTACGACGATAATGACAGCATTTGGAGAAAATAATTTTTTTATTATTGAAAAAATTATTTAAGAAGATCAATCCAGTAAACAAAAAGTATAATCAATGTTCGATATCAATAATTCAAATTATAAAGGGTATGGAAGCGGTGCGCTATGATTCTTAATTTTTCAGTTTTTTAAATTGTTGTCTTTTTTGGTATTGTTATTGTTAATTTTTAAAGAAAACTCACGTTAATGTATATAACATTTTTATTCCATACAATATATTAAGCAGTTTTACTAAAATAAAAAAATATACGCAACACAAAGTTTTTTTTTTATTTCAATTGTACCTACTTAATACTTATGTATTTTGAAACGAATTTCTATTTAAATCCGGATCCGGAAGTTTTGGCTTGGCCACTTTGACGTAGGGCCGTTTTGGCGTTAAGCTTATTTTGGCATTTTGAAATTTTATAGTACCAATTATAAAATTTTCATTAATTATATCTACTCTCCAGTTTTAATGAATAATAGCTCAAATAAAGAGCATTTGCAGTCGAGAAATATTGATATAAGAAATGAGAATATATATTTATATATATATATATATATAAAAGAAAAATTGAAAACAGTGAAGTTGGAATTGACAATGCCTCATGTATAAAAGTATTCAGGGGTGAGAAATATTTGTTCAAGAAGATTATGTATATCCATGTCGGCAAAAGAATTTATAAAATTGTAGAGGATTACAACAACCACAGCATAATTTATTTTTTTATGGGGCATAACCTAAAATATAAGTTACTACTAAATTCAATAGCTTATTTAAATTAAGTATATTTTATTATTGAAATTTAAAGTGTTTGTATTTTGTATGCCAAAACTCTCTCACGTCAAAACGGTCATATGCTAATACATTTCTACGCCAAAATGGTTTCTGCCATAAAGTAGCTGCGCCAAGATGACCTCGCAAAGATATTCTAGATCAACAGTTCTCAATCTTTTTGTAGCCACGATCCTCTATAATGCCTCCAATATTTTAAACGACCCTTTGATTGAGATAATATGAATAAGTAGTGTCAAATTATTGTATTCATTCTTTATTTTTATTTATATTTATCATAAATATAAATGTTTAATATTTTTATCAGAAATCCCAAATTTTTCTTAAGTGTATGATAATAATAAAAAAAAAAATTAGCTATTTATTGCATTAGTGGCCTTAAAATATTTGTTAGTGATCGCTAAAGGGGTCGTGACACCCCAGTTTGAGAATGACTGTCCTAGATCTAGATTTCTATCGAATACATTTAATATAATTTGCAGCTTCTTAAGGAACACACAAAGTTTCGATCCTTGGTTATGAGTAATGACGAGAACACACACACATTTTATAATACATTATATTATTATTTATTAAAGATGACGATACACGGCGTGCGAGGGAGAATTATGCGCGCGCAGTACTACTTGAAAGATAAGTTTCAATTGTCCGTGAAATGTAGGCAATTACAATATTAATGCTTTAAATAATTTGCATCCGTTTTTCTTCTAATATATATATATAGTGTGTGTGTATAAATACATACAATATACATATATATAATATATATCGTTTGTCAAGTCATTTTGTCGTCGCAAACACACGCCGTTAGAATAATAACGTGACGATAATAATAATAATGAAATAACGATTATGTACACATATTTTTTCCGGTCTTGAGTCTCTCACATGTGCACCACTGTGCGATGGGTCTAGTGTGTGTGTGTGTGTGTGTGTGTGTGTGTGTGTGTGTGTGTGTGTGTGTGTGTGTGTATGTCCAAAAGCCAAACAATCTTAATTAGTTGTGAAGATTTAACAGCCCGTGTTGTTTATGATGATGACGACTATGACGACGACGGTGGTGGTAGCGGCGTTACGGACCGCTCTCAAAGCACGCATATTCCGTCGTTAATATAATTTGTATGATATCCGTAGGTAATTAGGCTCTGGGTATAATAATTACAAGAAAGAGATCATTAACGAACATGCATTTGTGTTTGTGTTTCGGAAACGCCTGGTGTATTAGCCCGGCCGATAAAAGCCGACAAAGGGACCTGCGCGACAGAAAACGACGCGGCGGTGACCTTCTTTTCCGAATACTCCATCTGGTTTTTTTTTTTTTTTTTTATAAAAGAATACCGTTGAATTCGACACGGACAAAAGTGGTTCTCACTCGGTTCACTCTGTATAGTTACTGCAGTCTGTACATCGTGTGATCTAAAATGTAATAATATGTAATGTAATAACAATTAGAGCCCGGAACAGCATCTTTAAAAAAATCGCACCATATAATAATTTGTTATCATAATATCGACAATGATATTTTTGTAAGTTAATTTTTTTTAAGCTTCCAAAGACGATCTTAGTAGTTTGTTCAATGTCGAACCCCAATTTATAATAACAAAATATCATATTTTTCTACACATTATTTTATGTATACATCATTATTCAGGATTACCCCGAAGATATGACATGATATGGAATAACTTTATTTTTATTTCAATTTCAATTTATTTTTATCATTTTTCATTAATTATTATTATAGAACTGTGCTTTAATACAACTATATTTAAATATTAAATGTTAATTTTGTTTTTGAATCTGAAATTTGATAATTTTAAATTTTATTTTAAGAAAAAAAATTATAATTGACGATTTGTGAATCTGACTTTTAGAAAAATATTGGTACTTAAATCTCAAATAAAGGTTAATAATCCATAAATTATTTACGATTTCTATGGATGTGAATAATTTATTAATAGTATTTAAAATGATTTCTTGTTACAGACTATAAAGTTCTAAACTAAATTAGTTAATAATCTATAAATATACGTAAAATATAAATAACTTTTTTTTTTGAGATTATTATCGATTAAACGAGTATCAAATTTGCATAGAAAATTTATAACATTATTTATAAAATGTATTGAAATTAAATTTACTATAAAAGAACAACAATAATATAAAATAACACGAATATTTGTTATTTTTTACATTAACAAATTTATAACTTATTATAACAGAATTTAATACTTACTTCGTAGTAAAAATATAAAATGCAAAAATGTTAATATTCCTTAAAGAATAAATGAAAATTTCGTGGTATAGGTATGTGTGCATAGTGTAGATATTTTATTTGACTAGGTGGTTTTACAGATGGAAAATGCAGGGTAAGAAAAAAAAATGTGCTAATCTTTAAGTTTTGTTTTAAAAGCAATTAAAAGTTTTCCATTTGTTGACCCGTGTAATTGCAGCAGCTTCAGTACTTATATTTGTATTAGGCGCAGTTATCACTTTAAAAAATAATATCGTCATCGTATAGCAATGAAAATTTAACGAAAAACAATTATCGCAACTGCTACGACTCGGGGGGTGAAAAAAAATCAACATTTTATTGTTTTAGAAAACAATTTACGGCTTTTTTTTTTGTATTTATTTTTCCTCGGCTTCTGTAAATATATATATATATATATTTATAAACACATGAAAATGCCAACATCAAGGGGAAATTGTGTGAAAAAACGTGTCCCGACTCCGATGTGATCCGCAGGGGAGGACATCCGAAATCCATTAGCGGCACAACAACGTCGGATATAAATCACCCGTAGGCGAACACTGGACCGGCTCTCTGGCCAATGGCAGTGCTGCTAATTACGGACGCGAGCTTCCGCGTAGTCCGCAGACCTCCAGGCGCTTCGTTATACACTTACAACACACATAGGCGTGCACACAGGATATGCTGGAGGTGTAAACGTACCCCTGGACCCCTTTATCTGACACCCTATTTTGAACCTAAACGAGGACGTTTACTAACACTTAAAAAAAAAAAAAACTCGAAAATTTTAATACTACTTATTGTTTAATGCTATTTTTTTTTCATTCTTGATTATGTTGACACTCTCATTATTTTTTGATTACTATTATCGAATATCTATGTGTAAATTTAAGAATCAAGTTAAAATTTCCATAAATAGGTAAATATCTATATAAAGTGACTAGGTACTATATATTTATATACATACATGGTAAGAGTAACTAGATGAAGATAATTATGAAAGATACTATTATACTATAGCATAAATTATATAAAAAAAAAAAATTTAATTATTCTGTTATTAATATGATTTGTATAACACTTGACAGTATCAAGATCATAGTGATAATACTTTATATGCAAATAAAACTATAATAGTATTGTGTTGCATATTTTATAAATGATCTAGTAGGCCCGTATTTAATACAAATGAATTGAAAATATAGTGTATTTGATTTATACGCAAATAAACATTTTGAAGTAATTTTATTAATTATAATCAAATATTTATATGATATCGAAAGTTCAAATGAGTTTATCTTAACTAACAGTCATAGTAATAGTAAACTCATCATAGTAAATTATAATAATATGTATATAAATAGATTTATTTTGATTATTAGATAATCGAATAGCATAAATCACGTTATATTATATTATGAAATATCTGGATCAGACGATCGCGATATCCACGTGTAGTAAAAATATTATGAAAAAAGTTTTTGGTGCTCGCTCGACGTTCGCACCGAGAATAATGCGATTATGTTTTTAGTCGTACGTTTTCTGTAATTGGAATCACCTCAGTGTCGGATATTCTTTGATCGTGAAACAAGTCGAGTTAAAAAGTACTTTGGACCAATATGTTCTTGGGCCGGGTCTCGTGTGGCGAAAATAAAAGAAATACGAAAACTCACAAGTTGCTGAAAAGGCGTCAGCCAGCTCAAAGTTTAGAACAATCAATTTGTAGTTTGCTATACTCTGAGGATGAGAGAGCGATATAGGAGAGCGTAAGAGATTGAAACAGAGAGTGACGGGGTGACGAAGAGAGAGCAGCGCGGCGAGGGGTGGGTCGGCATTATTATGGAATTAGCGACCCTCGTGTAGCTGTCGTGTCTTCGGTTTAACGCCACTACCCCTCCGCGGATATCCTTATACGCGCGTAGTACTATACGGCATACATGTATTCGGGCTTAACGTACACACACACACACACACACACACACACACACACACACACACACACACACACACACACACACAAACACATATGTAACAGCTGCGCCAGCTGCTAACCCTCTGTGTAGAAAATCATACATTTAATACTGAAAAAAAAAAAACATAATAAAATTAAAAAATTGAAATGGTATTATATTTCGACTTTAAAGCGTTATCGTAATTCTATCGAAAACTCGTGGTCGTATAATGTACCTACGTGTGTGACATCCAAAGGATTTACTGTAATAAAAAGTCGATGTGTATATTGTATTTATGTGCCCTTAATGTCAGTAGACAGATTAGTAACGATTTATTTATATTTGAATATTTATCAGAGAGTTTGAAACATGTTATCAAAATAATAAAACGTATAATATGTATGCTCTAAAATAGAATTTCATATTATAAGCGAGTACCTATGTAATCGCTTAGAAACGCTTTCTTGTTCGACATATGCCTTGGCATGTGTCCACTGTCCACCTCCGTACGTATTAAACGCGTCATATATCTACGTGTTATAATACTTTAAACTTATTTTGAGCCAAAAACTTGTTATTGTTTCGAGACAAGTATGGTTACAGAAAAGAAACTCGAGTTTACCGTAAAATTATCGAGGCAATCAGACATCATATAATAATTATTGAACGATAATATACAAGGTCTAATATTTGGTCGAAAAGTGTGTTCCAAAATATACAAAAATAACTAAGATTAGGACAACAAAACATTGCATATGCGATTGTAATGAAGTTAACTTATATTTAACCCCGAAGCAGTATAATGTGGATTTAATCTTTCAACTTGTCGTTTAGAAAGTATAAAATCGTGATATTAGCCTACATGGCTACATAAAAAGTTCTTTTTGACTCTTGATCGATTAATTTTAGTTAATTGCAAAAAGTAAAAGAGAATTGATCCTTTTTCTACTTTCAAAATATCTTCGCTTCATGAAATATTTGTATTTTGTGGTGTATCCTTTTTACAGATTATTAATGTGCTGAGCTCAGGATTATTTAATTGAAATGTTTTACGAATAAATTCGAAGTGAGTTTAAAATGAAGCAAAAAACTATAAAATGTAAAATTGATATTTTATTTTGTTTATACATAATATTATGTACCTTAAATTGATGCGTTTAAAATATTTTGAACCTTTAAAAATTTTTATTTGGGAACCGAAATCGATATTTTGAAGTAGAGTTTTTCTATTTTTTTGCAATTTATTTTCTGTTTAAAATTTCTATTCATATTGTTATTGAATATTACTACTATTTTCATATTTTTATTTGTCCTACGGAGTACGGAGTATAGATACTTCATGAAACAATTTAACATTTGATATACTCGTTTACGTAAATAAATAAACCCAACATTATTGAACCAGGATACCAGGAATCACTACAACACATCACATTATTACTGAAAATAATAATAATCTTATGCTGTTTTGTTTATTGGTCGTTATATAATATGATCAATAATGTCAAAAATATTTAAATGTTGTATTATGGAAACTACCAAGTTTAACCGTTGGTCATCACTATAGATTAAATAAAACGCGCTACATAAATCAAACTAAATACCTTCTGCAGGTTAGATACCCAGCAGAATATTTTAATTATTCCATAAAAATGAGGATGTGTTATTTTTAAGTTATTTTGATATAAAGTAACTTTAAGTATGGGAATGTGAATCACTCTTAAAAATATTTAGAGTAAAAATTAAAAAGCCTATCTAAGAGGGAGAAAGGTTAACGTTATCTGTGACCTGCGATCTATGATATTTAATTACCTATCAAGAGTCCGGTCAAAAGTGGACTAAATTCAAGAAATTATCTTAGATTTTTAGTTTAGTATCTATCGTAATTTCGTAAACAAGTTAATTATCAAATTTTAATTTATGTTACATTAAACGTGCACATAAATAATATATTACCATTGAAGTTATGACTAATAAACATGGTACTCAAAATGTACAATAATAATATTTTACAAAGGTTTTATTTCTTCGAGTTTATTATTAGGTTTTCTATAGTTTAATATTATTTTTTTTAGGACTGTTCATTTAATTAACAGCTCTATAGAAGAAAGTTGTACAGGACATGCAATTTTGGAAAAAGTAGTTAAGATCATTAATATAAAACTTTTGCATGCCTTTATATAACCTGCTGCATTATAATAATATATACGCTGTAAACGTTATTAAAGAAAATTATATTGCCTTGTAATTGCTATTAATGAAATTTTTGAATCAACAAAATTATCTAACATATAAAGGAAAGGGTACATTAAACGAAATTAAATCATTTTAATTTATTTATGAAATCTTTATCTGGTGATAAATTTATAATTTAAATACAAACTGAATACTTAATACTCTGCAGACATAATAATAATAATTGTAGTGTAGTCTGGAGAATGGGAGAATTTAAACAAATTTTTAATTTAAATGTTATTTCCTCGGCATTGACGATCTAGATATATTTATGATAAAAATAAAATATTATAATTCATAAGACGAGTTACTTTTATTCGTTGCCAGGATAACTCAGCCAATTTAATATTGAATAAAACCAATAACCTCTAGTAATCTACAAAGTAATTTACCACTAAGCGGTTATGATTAACATTTATAGAAGAGGTGTTTGTTTCATTAGACTCCAACATTTCTCTATTATCAACGTTGGACCAGGACCGGATTCAGGACTCAAAAATGGGGAGGAGGTGATTTGACGATAACATTAATGATTGAATACACATACAATTTAAAGTATTTTGATACACCTTAAGCATTTTTATAATACATTTTAAAATTTATAGAGTGTTATTGCCTCCCACCACCTCCATGGATCCGTCACTGCTTGTGGTCAATCTGAGAAAACCATAATTAAGTAATAATTGTCTTTTACAAGAATATTATATTTGATTTTAAAAGCATAAAAATATATTCAACTTAAAAATATATTATCACGGAATTTCTGACACAACAGAGCTATCTTGCGAAGAAATACTGTAAAGTTTTATAAAAACATTTTATACATCTAGATGGCGCATCACCATAATCAAAAACAAATATATTAATATTAATCCATTTAATTTAAAAATCATACTCATTATAACATTAAATTTAAATAATTTTACTGATATTATTTAAATAAAATGACTATGAAAGTCTGTTGCTATGAACTAATAGAATCCCAAATATTGTTTTCATAATAATTAACGGATAATAATATCATACAGCGTACAATATAACAAAATTCATTATTTTTTCTGTTTAGATTAGCAAACTCTTTGAAGTATTTGTGGAGTACAATCACAGAAAAGTTTCAATTATTACCGATTATTATTATATTATTACACGCACATTTTTACAGTCAGTTATTAAATTTAATATAATTATATATATATATATATACAGTTTTTTAATTAACTTTTTTTAAATATTTATTTTAACACTAAACTCTAGTGTATGATTGTCAATTGACCAAGTGTTGAAAAACAAGTAAGAAATCTATAACACAAAATATTGTTTCAGACGGATTAATAATAAAAGTTTCATAAAGTTTCGACTGAAAAACTCGTTATTTTACGCAAAAGAATTACAAAATATCATTATATTTAGCATGTACCACACACTGTATCGTTCTAAATAATAGTTACTAATAATAATGTTGTCATTCTTGTCTCTTTTCCGCATTAATAATAATAATAATATAATACTGCGTTTAACATCCAACGTGACATTCTACATTAAAACACTATTTACCGCTAGATGGCGCAATAAATACGGCCGTTTTGTAAATTGTGTTTAAATTAATTGTTCTAAAATTGAACACTAGATATCGTTCATAGGATTTGATTTGAATGATACTATAATTACTTAATCGAGGATCAAGCACTTTTTTGGCTATGACGAAAGAGTGAATTCCTTATATTATTTATATGTTTTCTCTACAGTGTGATTACTGATATTATATTGGTTATAAATTAAATCTTTTATTATGAACTAGCTGTATCTGTGCAATACGTTTCCCGAAAAAACCTGTCTGTCAAATTCAGTTCAGCCCTTATAAACAGAATAAACTCAACAATTTTATTTATATAGATCATCATGTTGTCATGGTTAAATCCTGTCAAAATTTGGTTTAGTCGTTCGAAGATTATCTCGTACACACAGAACAAGAACTTTAAATTTATTTATTTAGATGATCGTTTTCGTCATGCCTCCCAAAGTGCTTACCTACTTAACTGGGCCATCTAAATCCCGTCAAAGTCGATCTAAAACGGCTTGCTAGCCGTTTTGAAGATTAGCTCCTACAAACAGAATAATAAACTCTTCAATTTTATTTATTCAGATCAACATGTTCTCATAGTTACCAAAGTACTTTACCAGCCCTTCTAAATCCCGTCGAAATCGATTTAACTGTTTATTTCAAAAATGTACGTACCGAGAATATCGAATAAATCAATAGTATTCATATCCAACCGTGAACCGAGGTCTACCTGTGGACAATAATATTGTTTATTGTGTATGGAAATTACAAAATTTATAGATTTTAAAAACTGAATTCATTTAATTCTGTTCGGAAACACGATTAAATCAAATGAAAGCCAATAATTTTACAAAATATTATTTGTATGTAATCATGTGTCGTTTGACGAGAATTTATTTACACTCAAACCATCCGTATTTTAGATTCCGTATTATTGCAGCGATAATAAAACAGAGATTTTTCAGAACTTACTTACCGCACTTCACTTTCTACTAACATAAAAAACAAAAACAATAATACGAATGTCTTTAAAAAGCTACTTGATTTGTGGTTATGATTTTCCAAGCAGTGCATAATAACGGGCGGCGGTTATTAGAACGTCGTAACAGCTGGCTGCCAACGCGACAAAGTCTGACGGCGGGTGTGGGGAGCGGTCGGTAATAGTGTAAAGACTTTGGCTCAGATAAATATGTATATATATTTATATATATATAATATTACTAAAAAGAAAAAAAAAAAAATACTAAAACCACCACTGTGGTTAACACGTAGTCAGATTGCGCGGGGGGTCGTCGACGGTCCCGGGGGAAATATGCTCGGTCGCGATGGTATACAATATCTCCCCCGTGGTAAATACGCTGCGGGGGTAAGCGATTTTCTGGCGCAACCTTATTTTCTCGACGTGACAATATATATATATATATATATACGACGATGACGTCTCTGTGCGCCGCCAACCGAGACGCGCGTTGTCTTAGCGACTTGCTATGAAGAAAAAAAAAAAAAAGAGCAATGACGGCGTAATAATATAAATGTATATGTATATATATATATAGGTTTATGTTAGTGTGTTAAAAGGCAATTTTATACGAAAATCCAATATCAGTTATATCAACTGTATATAATATACGAACGTGTTTTCGTAGATCATTAAAATACGAAGAATACGAATCGCGAAAACGAGTACAATAATGAAAATATGGAAATCATATTTTTCTCATAGGAACCGCGGGGACAAAATGTAAATGCTTAAGTACAATGTATTCCTTTGTTGAAGTAGAAATACGCCATTGAAGCTGTTGTTGACATGAACGTAATATTTAACGCGAATTTTGTTATTGTTTTTAGGTTCTGATTTCTGAGGATTCTGAAGAAATTTGTGTTTTTATAATTATTATTTTTTTTTTGTGAATATTCTTTCGTTTGGAAACTATTTTCCAAAAGTTTCAACAAGCAAATTTTTGAATTAGAATTTTGCTCTTGATTGTATTTTAAAGATGTAGTTTTTCGAGATTCTCAATAGTTCCAAAATTGGGGAAAAACCAACCTAAATTTAATAAAAACGCCTTTAAAACTTTTTCTTTTATCCAAACTTTACAAAAATTTAATGTCAATAGATTATAATATGAAAAATATTTTGGTAAAATAAAATTTTTTAATTTTTTTCCAACTCTTTTTTTTTTTTTACTCATTAAACAATTTGTTTTTTTTAAATTTTTTTATTTATTTCTTCTTGTATTCAATACCAGTTGCAACCTTAGGCTATTATAGTTTTATTAGGTTATAGGCCTAAGTTTATAACATGTAATATGCATTATATTTAATGATTCAAAACTCGTACACTTTATACCATTAATTCTTGAAAACCTGATGAATATCTACCGCTAGGTACGTGCGCATCAGTAGCCACTTTTCGCTCAACCGACTATAGCACATAATATGATAAAATATGGTGGTTTTTCTGTGTTATTTTAAATAATTTGAACTTTTAAGGGTTTTCGCTAGTGGATTTTACTGCGTTTCACCTCTGAAAAAATACACAAACAGTATTTATCAATCAATTGAAATGTGAAATAAATCTCTCTTTTGAAATTTGTTACACATATACATAAATACGTTAGGTTTGCTAAGGTGATGTAAAATATTTTTCAAAGATAGTAATTAATACCTATTGTACACATTCGCGTTACTCGATAGTGTTATAGAGATTACATAGTATGTACGAAATAATTAGAAATAATTTTTTTTAACGATAGTTAGATTAATACGTTATATGATGCTTATATTATTATTCAAATTCATTGTACTTTTATTTACACGCTAAATATTATTTATAAAATTATAATTCTATGTATTGTTGATTCGGAATATAATTATACATTAATTGAATGCAAAGCGAGTTGAGTGTTATATTACGTATTTTAATAGAAATTGTTGTATATTATCTTAAGACACTTTACGTTTGTTTATAAAAAATTATACTACGATTACTACTATATGAAATATAATTTATATTTATATTTGAAGCATGATGCTGTGTTATTTTATCGTTGAGAAGACATGTAATTTCTAAGAGAACAGAGTATTTTATTTAGCGTATAATCATAAAATATGTAATATAGGTAGTATCGCTCATTTATATTATATTGTTATATCTATCAGTTATAAAAATGTATATACGAGCACGAAGGTGAGCATATTGGTACGGGATAAACCCTTTTAACCGGCCGAATATAATGCATATTTTAAACAGTAATAATTACAATGGTAAACGTGGGTTTGGCGTTATTTAATATACCTATATTATTATAATATTAATATAGTGGTGAAAAGAAACGAAGGCGGTGTAGTGCGCGGCAGATGACAGAGGCGGCGGTCGGTAGTTAGTCGAAATCGGACACTACATAAAACGCGCGTCCGTAGGCCTTTACCGGCTCAGCCTTTGGATCAGCACCGACAGCCTTCCTCCCACACCATTACCACGTTTCAACATCGTCTCATCGTTCGAAGGCTTATATCGATCTATTAAAAGCTATAATCAAACTCCCCCCGGTGTGTCTCTTTTATCTCTTTTATACGTGTATATGCGTATAATAATATCGTCACATAGAGAAAGAGGGAGGGAGGGAGGGAGAGAGAGAGAGAGAAATAGCTAAGTCTTAAAACCATGGTCACCTCCAATGACGACAACTAACTTTGTGTTGTATTCGGTTACACACATACACAAACACACACACACATACACAAACACACACACACACACACACACACACACACACACACACACACACACACACACACACACACACACACACACACACACACACACAAAACACTCACCCGACCGGGGGTCGACGTCAAATTAATGCCTCTGCCTTTGTGACCGCATCAAAGTCTCCCATTTAATATTATATTTCTCTACGTATATATATATGTATTTATAAACTATATCCTACCGGTTATCCCTTTTTTTTTTTTTTGTTACACGCCCTCTGGTCTCGTGCACGAGAGGCTTTAAAATCATGTCCTTGATTAATTTTCTTTCTTTTATTTGTATTCTTTTTTTTCCTTTTATTTTTTCATTTACAGCATACCAGACACGCGTGCGTATTGTCGTAATTAGTCGTTGCGGATGACGATATAACATGCGTTGTTCGCATTGTGTGTGAAACATAATATTATGGAACGGGATTTAATTTGCGAAAGAAATTGTCGCATATAAAATTATGTTTCATATAAATAATGGTAAAGCTTGTGTGAACGAATTCCATTCGTTTATTTATTCGTAGAGAATGATTGATAGTTCGAGTTGACGATTAATATAACGCACATACGTTATAATTATTTCAAAACTACGGGTTTTAATTTATCGATTGTATGTCTGTGTTTTTTTACCATTTTTTTCCGTCTAACCCATAATAGGTAAGTTCCATTGAATTTTCTAAACACAAAAGATATTGTTTACTAATTCGTACATTGTACACAGGTATTTAAATTTAATTGACATGTGCAACATTCTATTACATTTTATTAATAATTGAAGAAATATATTTAATGGAATAGTCAGTAGATGTTATCTTTTCAGATATTTAGGTACATATACAACATTTTTGTCATTTTTCCTTTTATATTTTGAGATCTTATCGAGTCGTACATTCGTCGTGCATTGTAATTCATTATCTAAAGTGTGTATAAATATGTCAAACAAATTTCAAAAATAAATTGTCTCATGATAATGTTCAAACATTCGGTTTCAATCAATTCGGTTTTGAATCGTTTATAATATTACATTATTATGAAATAAACTAATACACAACTTCTAACATCACCAAAATACATCGACTTATGTTTGTTTTTTTGCATAGAAATACTTAAATAAAAAAAAGCAAGACATACATCGCACCTCGGATATTCTTCGCTCCTCGAGTCAGATGCTCTTGAAGGGTGTGTATAATTTTTGAAGAAACGATAAATAATTTAATTCAATGATAATAATAGTCGTCAATTTTAACATAATCACCAAGAGTATCTGACCCGAAAAGCGGAAAATATCCATGGTGCAAGTATGTCCGGCTTTCTTGTCTATACTTTACTTTACTTTACTTTTTTTTTTATCTAATAATTAAAGGGGGGGAAAAAATTAAACGAGAAAAAAAAATTTGTTAGGAAAATGTCCAAATTTTTTTTCACATTTTAAAAATTTTTTCGTGCCAAAATTTTTCTCATATTATTGTCTATTGTACAATGTAGTTGTTATTTTCAAACACAAAATATAACCACTAGTCACTACAACCCATTTTGAATTAAAATATTTTATTTAAATACATTAACAACCATATAATATAACGTACATATTAATCTGTTCATAGTTTTCGCAAGTGAAACTAAGGGTAGTACTATAATTATGTTTTTAAAAATTTTAAACAGAGTTATTAGTTTATTATCTATAAATATAGAAGATATGATTTATCGATGTGCCAATTATTATTATAATCATCATAATAATATCAATGATATATAAAAATGTTCGGAACTGTGAAAATCCATAGCTATATTATATGAATAGGTATTCTATAGAACAATATAATTTAACTTTTAAAAATATTAAAAAAAATCGATTCTAACGTTTGGCTACATTCTTCAAAGTCAGCGCATCGAATTCTTATAATATGGCCATATCAAATAACTGTGCATCATGTATGTTAATTGATTTCGAAACTTAGGCTCCGGAAACTTAGTTTCAACTACGCTGCACGATAATTTCACCCTCCATTTAATGTCAATCTGATTCGAGATTCTATCGTTGTTTATATTTTTCGAACGACGAATTCCAAATAAACCGAATACGTATATATAGAATGCACATACATACATTGTAAACGATATTATATCTACAGGTACTCGAGAACGCCTTATATATATATATATATATATACATCGTCTCGGACTACATTGACAGCAGTGTCAGTGGTTTTTAAGAGATATGCGCTTCAAGTAGAAAATATAATAGTATAATACCCGTATTAAAGATCTGCCGTGTACAGCCTAATGGATTCCCACTCAACCCCCGTACCCAAGTCCTCCGACCCACAAACAATAATATCGTTTCGGTGGTGGTAGTAATTCTAAGTATTTTCCAAAAATATTTTCGGCAGCAGCACTGACGACACACCGGCGACGACGGCAATTTATACACGTGTATTGATGCCTGTACAGTGTACAGGTATACTGGCACGGTAGGACGAGTTATCATTATTTATTATTATTATTGTCCGGAGACCCGTAGTAGTGCATCGTCTGTCTGCAGCAGTGTGCGCACGAGAGATACCATAGCAGCGTTTTACAGGCCCGGGACTACTGGGCTTTCGTGTCTCTATTGATATGGCGCCTTGGCCGATAAAACTGTCAAACGAAAACGACACTTGGCGCACGGTTCAAGGAGCACACCGTGGCCGCCGAACACAAAACCAACGTGTACGGGGGCGTATTTATTATAATACACAGGTACTCGAGGTTTGGTCGGCGGCACACAAACACTATATTATTATTATACTCGGGGTGTATTATGTTTATAATATCTTTATCGTATTCCGAACGCACAATGTCCAGCTACTACTGTGTACCTACTTTCGGAGAACGGATTGTGTGTGTGTGCAATGTGCATGCATGTGCAGTGTATATCACAACTACCTGTTCGCCGTCGTGTCAATCAAACGCTCGTGAACATTTTTCATAATAATAATAATATGTATTATTGTAAACAACACACATACAATACACGTTTTGAACCGACCAAACAGTTTAATACAGTATTTTTGTGCCCGGTTTCACGACTACTTGTCGCGCCGACATTTTCGAAGGACTATATTATAAATACATGTATTGTGTGTGTGTGTGTGTGTGAACGTTTATAAATATAATATTTTGTTCGTCGCGTTTTCGCGGTTTCTTCCCAGCAGCATCTTAATATTATTATTATAACGTGTTTGCAGTGTACAGTGCACGCGGAGAAACACGTGCCCGGTGCACGACTGCGATGATGACCGCGTATAATCGCTGTGTTTAAATACGCTACTGTATGGGGAAAAACTAAATAGTAAGTTCCCACACGAAAGGGTTGAATAAAGAATTACAATTTATTATTGTGTTAGTCGTCACATGAACGCAAAAATAAAATATTTGCTACTCGAATGATGAAATAAGATATTAGTTAGACGTAAGTTCCTATTCCTACACTGCAATGCTTACACTTCTTCAAAATTAGATACAATATTTAACTGTAATTGTTATTAATTTCAAACCACAGTAAAAGAAAACTATAATTTACTAATAATATTATTAACAAATATTAGTTATATGCAATTTTAATTCTATAAAAGAATAAAATATATATTATGATGGATGTCTGTATAGTTGTAACTCTAGCTATGTACCATGTGCTCAAAAATAATTACACTCTTTTTCTCGCATTTTCACTTTCAACATTTTGGGAGCATACAATTTATAATTAGGGGTATAACCTCTAACCTTCCTTCACTTCAGAGAAGCAATTATCTCTTCCCCCTCCCCCATAAGAAATTACCAATCTGAATGAATTTTAATTCGATAGGTGGTCGCAAAACTTTAAATCACCATTATTGTGCGATAAAACGAAAAGTGATTAAAAGTTTCTAATAGTTCGAATTTTTGTATTCAACGTATGTAAATTGATTTGGTAATTTTATTGAATCTGATTAACACTAGAGCAGTAAATTGTAAATTTATTTGAATTTTAGGATTATTATTTTGGATTTATCACAAAGTGAGTAAAATTAATTATGCGGAATATTACTGTATTACTATATTAACTACAGGAAAATTTTGAAAATAATTGTGTATAAATAATGGTTTAAATTACATTTATGATCTATAAAATAATTAAATGTAACTCAAGTATAGTTTAGTCCAACTATATTTATTCAAAAACGTTGTCAAAAAAGAATACACATGAAACTTCACCTATTTTAAATGTTATCTCTCATACAAAAATATATAACGGCTAATGGGTGGAGGGGAGTGCTTAAGCCCCTTAGTATTCCTTGAGCATAGGTACGCCGCTGATGGCAGGTGACTGCTAACGCTGTCGATTATTCACTCGCATGAGTGTCTCCAGAATAATAACAAAATACAATAATTGTGATCTTGCGACGTGCGTTGTACCTATAGTATATTTTATTATTCAATCACAGAAATTATTGAAAATTAATTCAGTTAATGCATCTGAAAGATATACATTAGAATATTATAGTTTTCGAAGTAAATACTTAACATATATTAATTTGTTAATTTCGTTTAGTACGTACCAATTATTTTAAATAATAATAATAACAATAACTACATAATACATACTAAAAACGGCACTACGGCAGGCAAACGAACGGCTACGAGATTTCACAGGTACCGATTGCAACAGATGGTAATGTTGTTCAGTAATGAATTTTCGGTGACACCCGAATCGCCTCTTTTACGTGCATCGTTAGTTCCGTAAACCTATTTATTTAAACGATGGGAAGCCTTTCTTTTTCCGCGGGGACATTCTTACGTTTTTCCTATTAGGTACACATCACAGTAGTGTCGTCAAATGATCAAGGAATAGGAATTTAGTATCGATCGCGAGTGTTTGGCTTTCAAAAATTTACGATTATTATGGCCGTAACCAGTGGGGTGGTTTTTCAGGTTCACTCCCCCTACCCCGAAACGTTTTTGAAAAATGCACTATATTTTTACTTATTAAAAACTTAATACAAAAGTTTTCATTTTCATAATTTTTGTCATGGATTCAATCCCCCACTCCCCCAACCACAAAAAAAAAAAAATAAAAATTACTAAATACGATCATGATAAGTATGCATTAAGTTACAGAAACAAACCATAGTTTTTTTGTGTATTTTGTCGGTAAATTATAAATTTTGGAAATATTAAGAAATGCATGATACTTGCAATATTAGTTGGCGATGTACTGCTTAAGTGAATGCCAATAAAATGACTACGGTATACTATTTTGAAACTCACTTATTTAGCACAATGGATCTCGGCAAAAATTTCCCGAATAATAGAAAGAGAAATAATAAGAAATATTTGCAAGCGTAAAACTGGAACCTTACAGTATAAGCGATTGAGAATATTGAGATTCAAATGATAACGAAACAAATAGTCCTTCAAAAATAAACTCTTGAACATTTTAAGAAATTTTGGCGTAAAAATGCTATAAATTTATCGCATTCGTCTCATAGTAATAAATCGTAATAATAATAACAAGCAGAAGAACTTGGCGATTGTGAACAGTGAGCAAAGTAAAAGGTTTAAAAGAGGAAGAAAATTATTTTTTATCTGCTGGCAATACGGTGGCCATATCATTTATATACGTACGTACGTGGTGAGTAGTAGTTGTGGCGTAAGACGATGGAAAAGCGGTCGAAGGCGGCGGACCAAATGGAATCGAGGGAGGGAAGAAAGTGTGCTCGCGGTGTTAAGGGCGTAAAAATTTCGCACTAACCAAACGGCTATAAAATTGTTTTTATGACGTCACGATCTAACGTGCCACGTTTATACGTATATTATTATATGTACGTGTATATAAGAGTCCGATCCCTAAGCGCCTTCTCGGCGCTATGGCTTTATATATCGAGGGGAGGTGTCTTCCGTTCAAAACCCTCTTGTTCCCCTCGATCCCCGCCGTCGTCGTTGTCGTCGTCGGGTCGTGTCCTAATGGAATGTGTTTACGGCCCGTTGCCCGGGTCCCGCCGAAGCCGTAATGAGTCCCATGCGACTCCACCAACAACAGCACCGTGTGCGCCACCACCACTCACCGCGCGAAGGGAAACTTTATTATATACGCATTATTATTATTATTATTATTATTGCTATTATCGTACGACATACACGCGAGAGGTTATACGGGCGCGAGGGGTTGGCGAAATTGTCGGCGGTGGGTGATTGTGTCGTTGTTGCGCGCGACAGACCCGAAAGCCGATCAAGAAATCGGTTTACAAAACGCAGTCCCGCGGTTTAAAATTTACCGCAGCCCCGTCCTTATGTATGTATGTATATTATTATTATTATTATACGGTAGTTAATGGAGCGAAACGATAGTCGGTCGCGACGACGACAACAAATGGTCATCCATCACAACGGTTGCGCGCACAAAAGAACCGTCTCGTAACACGTTGCACCGTATATTATGATAATAGTATACACGTATTGACGGCATATTGGCATACGCAAGTATAATAATAATGCACTGCTGCTGCGGTCGAGGGGGCGATATTCTTGTGTTATTATTTGTGTTATAATTGCGCGCGCGAGCCGATTGCGTTCGCTATTGTCGCCCGTTAAGTGCGGCGGCGGTAATATAATATACTGTACTACTACTACTACTAATAATAAACATTTATTGTTGTAACACACAATAGGAGGTAGCTGGTACGCGCAGGACCAAACGGTCAGCACGAATTTTCTGACCGCACAGTGGACACCGGCCAGTAGCGGTCATCCGATCGAGCTCGGCCCGTTTGAGCCGAACTTTTAACGACTCGACCGAGTTCGAATAGATAAATAATCTCGTGGCATACAACGTTGTGGATTTTTGGTCTCGCTGACCCGTCCAGTGGCGCAACTAGGATTTTTTCAAAGGGGGTGTCCACCTATAAATCTCTAATATAATTAATTCAACGTTAATGGACACTTTACAAGAATTCATTAATTCTTTTTTATTAAAAATTTCAAGTAAAAAAATCTCTCTTTTTTACGAGTTAACATTTTTATAATGTGTTATTATTATTATTTCGTATGGCATCAATGAGCAACATTAACAACACTTAAAATATTAAAAGATATAACATCTACATAATTAAAATTAAAATTAAAAATTAAAAGATGGTCAACAGTG
>JAIPRM010000967.1:18316-44500 GCA_025469315.1 Stegophylla sp. TES_Ste_2020 | reverse complement strand
ACCCGATTCGCCTCTAGATTGTACTTTAAAGAGGTCATTTTTTGAATTTCTCAATTCTTCAATGTTTTTTTTGGAAAAAACTACCCAAAATTTGACAAAAACGACTCAAAAACCATCATTTTTTGATTAGAATTTTATGAAAATTTAAACATAAATAAAAAATCATATAAAAAAGATTTTGGCGCAAGAAAATTTTGAAAATGTGAAAAAAAATTTTGGACATTTTTTCGAACATTTTTTTTTTTTCTTATATTATTAACTTCCTTTGTTCAGAATCTTAAATCTTAAAATTTAATACGCCCGTCAAGAGAATACCACCTGTGCAAAGTACACCCATCGTGCAAAGTATGCCCAGCTTTTTTTTAATTTTAATTAGTATAAAAAAGGCTTCTCCAAAGAGGCTACAAATAAATTTAAAAAAGTAAAGCAAAGATGCATAAAGTATAGATAAGAAAATCGGACATACTTCGCACTACAGGTACTCTTTGCTTTTCGGGTCAGATACTCTAGGTGAGCGAGTAGAATTTTAAAGAAACAATAAATCATTTCTTCATAATATGATTTGAATGAAAGAAGTTAATAATAGTCGTCATTTTCAACACACCCACCAATAGTATCTGATCTAAAGAGCGACGAATACAAGTGGTGCGAAGTATGTCCGGCTTTCTTGTCTATAGTCTACACATAACAAAAAAGTAAATGAAAAATAATAAACACCATATTAAAAACACTTCTTTACCACGCTCAGCATCTAAAATTGGTGTTTTTAACACAAATGATAACTAAAAGAAGCTAGACAAATGTGTAAAATGAAATGCTTAGATAATATCAAATTACATATTATTTCCTGGCATATGGAAAACATTATTATTATTTATTTTTAATTTTTTTTGTAAATCATTCAAATGTGTTAGTTATAATAGATAATAGAACTATTTTCTTTTTATACTTAAAATAATATTTTTTTTATCTTTGGAATAGCTCTAACACATTGTTATGCAATATTTATTTTCAAAAATGAAACTATGATTTTTACCTCAACACTGATTTATACACCCTAAATTAATGTTTTGTATCATATCATATCTATTGTTTAATAATATGTCCCACTTTCTTGTCTATACTTTATTTTACTATTTATAAGTCATCTCTTAAATTTTAAAAACATTTTACAGTAAAACTAATTATATTTATCTAGGATCTCTGTATATTAGATAGGAGCCTATTTAGTATACATAGAAGCTCTTACTATCATTATAATTTAATTGTTAATATGTTTTTATTTAGTGTACGAATAAGCTCTTGTTATCATAATAATTTAATTGAGTTAATGTTATTATGCTGAAATAAATAAATAAAATTGTAGATTAAAATAGGTAGTTTCATTAAATCCATATAATGAGTACATAGAACAGATATTATACATATATTTTTATCAAATTAATTCCAAAGGTTAGCAGGCATTCTGATTGCTTCAAACTATGAACAGTCAACAGTTATTATATATTATGACATTGTAATAACAGTGAGAAAAAAGAACCAGTGAATTGCTTAAAATAATTACTTTTAAGAAAAAAAAAATCATATGATAATGAATTCAATAATTTATTTTAAATTTATTAATATAACACTTAATAAACTATAATTATTATTAACATCAGAGCATAAACAATATTTTCATTATTAATATTTTGAATGAATAATGTCACAGTACATGACAGTATGGTTATGTGTTCTTGTTGCTTGTAAATTTTCATTAGCACTTGATAATGGATTAGCTTTAACGCCACCAATGGGTTGGCTTGCATGGCAACGATTTAGGTGTAACATAGATTGTGATACATTTCCAGATGAATGCGTTAGGTTAGAGTAAATTAATTAAATAAATATATTTATTATAAAAATATGTTTTGAGCAGTGAAAAACTATTTATGTCTACTGCTGATTTATTGGTAAGTGAAGGCTATGATAGAGTCGGATACAAATATGTTATAATTGATGATTGTTGGATGACACACAACCGAACAGCAGATGGAAAACTTCAAGCTGATGAAAAAAGATTTCCACGTGGAATTAAAGCTCTTGCCGATTATGTAAGTATATAAATGTTACTAAAATAAATTTTATATAAATGAACCAATATTAACCGAAAAGCTCTAATATTATAGAATAAAAAAACTATAGTAAAAAAAAATAATAAAACTTATGATTTTTTTATAAGAGTGATACTTTGTCATACAACAATATCTACATAAACAATTATTTACGTTGGAAAGAACCCATAAAAAAAATTTTTTCTTACAATTAGAAAAATATATTAATTAAATAGGTAACTGAAAGAGCTTATCTCACAAAAATAGTTATAAAGTAAAAGGGTATTAGTGTAGTAGAGATTCAAGATAAGGTTAAAATAGGCCTCAAAGTTAATAAGGATATTCTGTAGAATTTACTTGGTTAGTAAAAATGTGTATATTGTATGGTAGAAAATTAAGAGATAAAGTGAGTGCCTTATTTACCATTCCAAATTTTAGTTTATAACAGTTAGGAACAAGTCTATGACTAAAGTAATAAGGATTTTCTTCAATTTGCTAACAGTTTTTAAGAAAAAATAATTAACATTCAATCAAAAAAAAATATTTTCTCATTTTATGTCTTTAGATATAACCAAAAATTCCAAGTAATACTGAACTAAACATAATAATTATCTTATTTATAATCATATTTTAGATTTTGAACAAAATAAATAATTTATTCGTTTCACAAATCTTTTTTTTTTATTTATTTATTATTATTTTTTTTTATGTACGAAGACACTCATTTGAGTAGAAAATATTGGCTCAAAAAGCACTTTTTTTTTACTAGAAATACTGGTCTTAAAATTTTGATCAGTAACCTGTACCGTAAAAATTACTATAAACACCAAAATAAATATTATCAAAAAATCAAATTTAGTTATTCAGCGATAACTCTAAAACTATATGTTAAAAGAACGTGAAACTTCCACCGGCTACTAAAAATAGTTACGTGCATACGTTACAAAAATTTCAAAATCATTTAACCAATTTTAAGCTCATTATTGAACTTTAAAAATATTAGGAATTTTCACTTTTTCTTATAAGTTTTAAGATAAAATGAAAAGCTTGGCATGTACAAAAAGCCGGATATACTTCGCACAATGGATGTACTTCACACGACTGGTGGTATTCTCTTGACGTGGGTGTATTAAATTTTAAAGAAACGATGAATCATTTCTTCAAACGATTCTGAACGAAGGAAGTTAATAATATAAGAAAAAAAAATGTCCAAAATTTTTTTTCACATTTTCAAAAATTTTCTTGCGCCAAAATCTTTTTTATAGGATTTTCTATCTATGTTTAAATTTTCATAAAATTCTGATCAAAAAATTATGGTTTTTGAGTCGATTTTGTCAAATTTTGGGTAGTTTTTTCCTAAAAAATCATTGAAGAATTGAGAAATTCAAAAAATGACCACTCTAAAGTACAATCTAGAGGCGAAAAAGTTATTGATCGAAACTTTTGGACAAGTATTTCTATACAAAAAGTTGTACACAGAAAAAAAAAAATAAAAAAATAAACATCATTGTAAAAACACTAGCTTCTTCACTTCATTCAGAATCTAAAATAAAATGACAGACTGTACTTTTTTCCTCGGGTGAGGTATTTTTGATAAATGCGTTGAAATTTAAAGAAATGATAAATAATTACTTCAGTATAACGATTCCAAGCGAAGCTTCTTTTAGAATACAATAATAATAATTAATAGTATTACATTCACTACGATCAACAAAAATTGTTATTTGATAACAGAATAATTAGTATACGTTTCATTATTTGTGTTAATCAGCGTTTCCCAATGGGTACGTTGGTTGATATCAAAGGGTACGTGAAACAAAAAAGGTAATATCAGAAAAAAAAATTAATTTATTTAAAATGTTGTTTTTTTGACTATCCCTTATTTTTTATTTAGAAAAGTTTTTGCTTGAAATTGCCAATATGGATTAGTATGAATTAGTATGATTATACTATGTTATAGTAAATATAATCGTAAAATACTGCTTAGTGGCGTTGTTTTAATAGGTTTGCATTATTTTTGCTTCTAAGTTTCTAGATCATCTAAGCATAAAGCCATTGGTTGTCAAATATATTACGATGACCGGTCAAATATCTCCGGTACAAAATATCTGTAATGAAAATATCTCCTAAAAAAATATATCTGAATATCGTATTATAATTATAATTATTGTAAGAGCTTGATCATACAATGCGACGCGCCGCCACACAAATGCCTAATGATGTGGTCGCGTAATATCAGAACCTGCCGAAAAATTTATATTATCCGTAAATTATTATTGCGATTACTCGTATTTAAATTACTGTTCACGTCCTCCGCTATACCGACTATGATTGTCCGCTTGTCGTATGCAATTTAATAATTATTCTTAGGGACAAGCTCGAGTTGGGTCCTAGAATTCAAAAATAGCATAAATATTGGGTCCGGACGTAATTATGGAATACATGAATTGGGTCCGAAGTATTTTATGGAGTTCATGAGTTGGGTCTAGCCTATTAGCGTTACTTAGGAAACACCACTTGGAGGTTGGATAGAATGTCCTCCAAAAATGTTGTTTTTTGTTACGTTATGGTAACGGTCTGATGTAAAAATTATTATTAAAATATTATTAAATTAGTTTATTTTTAATTTAAAATATGTATTGTGTTTTTCTTTTTATCGTAAATATTTATATTATAATAGTATTTGTATTATTAATAGTTTATGCTAAGGAATATATAGGTATTTAAATGATACGTCTTTTACAAAATTTAACCAGGTCGATTTTCCACTAGTAAATAAAAACATATTTTCTCTTAAAATTTTTTCTTTTTCTACTGTTTTTTTGATTGGCTGTGTAGCTGAGTTCCAAAGTGATACGTAAATTTCACTCTGAATTCCAAGTAAAATTTCTATTAATCTCGTTCTAATATCTCGGGACCTAACTTGCGTATTCCATTAAATTACCGTGGACCCAACTCGTGTTTATTTTAAGTGATCAAATATCTCGAGATCCAAATCGCGTTTTCCCATTCTTAGGTACCTAACGTTCTCATATTGTTCAGCTGCCGTGAAATTTACGTGTCCATACGCTTACGATTCATTTGTTTAATTGTTATAAAAGAACATATTATTTTTTGTCTCAGATAGTCGTAAAAAATTTACGACTGTATACAAAGTCGTAAAAAAAAAGTGAAAATAATAAAAACATCATAGAGAACGTGTACGTCCACTTATTGCCGCAATAAAAGGGATATGATGATCATGTTGTAGGCATTCAATGTCATACGGACAGGTGAGCAAATAAGTAATAAAACGTTCATTTGTGTAAGCCGACTACGGTACCATAAATATTTTATTATTGTTATGAATTATGACAAAGTGTTTGAAACACGACATAATATTAATAAATGATAAGACACCAGGAAATGTATTCAATTTTTTATACAGTAAAAACATGATAGTATTTTAGTTACACGCGTAATTATTATTTCTTGACGCAGTATCCATCAGTGTGACGACTTTACCCTTACACTTTACCCTTTATTACTCGACTGTGGAAGAAAGAGGGTATAATGTGTTTAGGTGTAAAGTACGTGTATATGTATATGTATATGAGGGTTCCATGTAATTTGGGCGCGGTAATTCAGGCGTAGTAAATTGGGTGCGGTAAATTGGTCGTCGCGTAAATCTGTCACAGCGTAAATTGGTCGCGGTAAAATGAGCGCTGCGTAAATTGATCGCGATAAAATGAGCGCCATATAAAATTGTTGAGCATTGTAATAATTATTGTCACATGGGTATTTTACTCTGTATATAGAAATAGGCATGTGAATCATATTGGATAAATTTGTCAAAAATTATCAAAATTTATCAGGATAAGAAAAATGAGCGTGTAATGGGAAAATTTACCTTTTGTAATTAAATTTACCAGAAAATCGTGTCAAAGATAGTTTTGAATGCCTCCTGGAAAGCGTTTTTTAACATCAGCTTTATAATAATATTACAATAGTATTATTATATAGTTATTTACAGGATCTTATTAAGTCGGTTTCCCACGATTCGTGTATATAACAAATATCCACTATTCGTGGAAACGTGCCATGTCATGGGAACGAAGTATTTATACGAATATTTGGCATTCAGTACTTGCAATGTGTATACATTAATCATTGTGCCGATTTGGATCAAACAACCACTGCGAGACCTAGCATCCCACGACCGGCCTCATAATATTGCTATCAAATGCACAATAATAACAGTAATATATATCATTCAAATACGGCGAATAAAGGCTATAACAAGCATAAACGTGCGCAAAGGACATACCAAACATGCATGGGCACTACCCGAAATTACAAATTTCACTCTTTTTTTTTTTTTTTCTAATTATCTAAATGGTTAGAAGAAAAGATAAATTGAATCGAAAAACAATGAATAATGATTATAAATGAAAATTAAATACAAAACAAAGATACTATATATTTTCTATAATTTACCTACTTCTTTTCTATGTACCTTACGTATACAACGTGCATATATACTTAATATTATAATAGGAACAAAAAATACTATAAAATAGTTGCATTTTTGCTTATTGCTAAATCTTTAACTAATTCGTAATTACATCTCATGGTGTTCGTATTGTAAATAACACAACAATACAATTTTTTTTTTTTTTTTTATGAACTCTTATAATTACAGGGCTCGGATTATGTAGAAAATTCTCCTTTTAAAGTATAATGTGATTGAAAGAGAATTCTTATTCATAAAATTCATTTAAATCATTCTAACTTCAATGGAATTTACTTTATTTACTTCTTTTCTATTAAATGAGCTTCTTTTTCTTTTACCCCATTTGATTATTATTTTACATAATTTTCATTCAATTTTTATATTATATTTGTTAAAGATATTCTTTATAAATAGGAAAAGATTTCTGCACATTCACTTATAATGTTTGACCAGTTAAGCATGTCCTGATCATATAACATGTGATATTTAATGGTAAAATGAATATTATAATGATAATTGTACACATAGGTTCGGGGCTGCTCCTATATCTATTTCAAATAATCTTAATTCTAATTTGACATAAATAGTAAATAGTACAACACAATATAAAATAATTAAACATAAAATGAACTGACAGAGAAAGATTTGATGATCTCGAATGGCATGACCCAGGATTCAGGAATAGGATATAGAGTATCCGAAAACATTTCACTTGAAATTATATTATCCAAAAATATTATATTTGAAAAATATTTCAATAGAAAAGTATTTTAGCCGAAAATCATTCGGTACAAAAATAAAATATACGAAAAATATTTTATTTGAAAATAATACAGTGAAAATAATATGTTAAAAATAATGCAGTCGATCCGTATATTTTAACTGAAAAATAATTTTTTTAGAAACGCATTTTATCGTTGTTGGTTGTTGATGGAATATTTTAGTCTATAATACGGTTCGGAGTAAATATTTTCGGCTAAAATACATTTCATATGAAATATTTCCTATTTAAAAAAGTTTTGATGAAATATTTTCGTCTGAAATATAGACAAAGAAAATTGTTTCGCCTAAAATGCGGTATTGTCTAAATATTTTTCGGATTAAATACGATTCTAATGAAATAAAAAGAAATGAGAAATTCAAAAAATGACCTCTTTAAAGTACCATTTTGGGTGTGATTTTGGATCTATAAAGTTACTGATGGAAACTTTTGAACAAGTATTTCCATACAAAAAAGTGTTTGCAGAGGAAGAAAAAAGAAAAACTATATAAAATAAACATCATTGTAAAAACATAAGCTTCCTCACTTCGTTCAGAATCTAAAAATACAAGTATGACTGTTGCCGCCAAACGTAACACGCGATCGCCGCCATTAGACCAAAAGCCGGTAACGACTCGGTCGTTGGTCGTCACTCGTCGTCGTCTGATTATGCAACTCGGCTATTATGCTGAGGTATTATGTACACTCCATTATTAATAACACAATCGCTTTTTATTTCTGCTACAACACTCGCATTGTAAAGGCCCCCCATACACGATCATATTATAATTTGCGCAACTTCTATGTTTGAGCAAACATTTTGACGATGTATGGAATGAACTGAATAGATACGCAATAGTTTGGAACTAAGCTTGTCGTTTTCGGTCAAGACCGTAATATATTGCGCAAACATAGTGGTTACGCAAAAGATTTGACCGTGTATGGGAACAATATACATCGTCGCGGCCACACAGTATTCGCCGTCGTGGCGTACATACATACGCCTACTTAATACGCACGAGAGCGTAGATTTTGTACACCGTCGCGATATTTTTCCACATACGTCGTCGTGCCGTACGAGTGCCGACTCGTAATCGTATATATATATATATTATTATTAGAGACAGCATGTTTATGACATAATATGCATTTTTTTTCCTTTAATCCAATACAATGCTCTGCAACATTAAAATTCGTTTCATGCCTCCTTGATTCAGAATATGTAAATTTTATTTTGCATTTTTAGTCGTTTTTGGTTATAAATGCATTTTTTTGCTTGCTAACGTAATTTTTTTTATATTTTTACGCCATTATTTCATATTCTAAATCATTTTTTGTAATTATTGTAAATTACAGGTTATTTTCTAATAAAGTTAAGATTTAAAAAAAATTTTAATTTTTAAAAATAATTTCATTATTGTTATTATTATTGGAGAGTTTTTGTTACGATTAGATTTAGATTAGATTTACTCCATTCGTAGGTATTCACAGTGGCGTAGCCAGGATTTTCTTTAGGGAGGGGTTTACAAGTTTTTTTATTGGATTACTCCAGTGGTATAGCTATGGTGGCGGTGGGTTAAAGTGTATACAATAATGCTATATACCAGGGCATTGGACCCAAGTAATTTATTTGGGTGAAAATTCAGGTTTTTTGAATTATTAAACATTTCTGGTCACGATTAAATGTAGATTTATTGAGGTTAATTATGATTTATGGATAAATCTTAATCAATAGTTTTTTTTACAGAAGTAACGTATACATTAAACCTCAATTTATTTCATTAACTAATTGAAGGAAATAAAAACTAAACATATTTATGTTGTAGTTATTTTGCAAATATGGTTTCAATCTTTTTATTGTCAAAAATGATTTTTCATTAGTAGGAATTGTCATTGAAAATTTTGCTAAATTCTATAAAAATATTTAATATAAAAAAAATTTATTGTATTACATTGTTGAAGCATGTTAAAAATTTTTTTTAGAAAAGCTTAAGTTTTCATCAAAGGGAGGGGTTTGAACACCCAAAACCCCCCTCTGGCTGCGCCAATGGGTACTCACACTACGTATATGTCACACAACTAATACAATACATGCTTTACAAAATATACCCTGATGTACACAGTTATCGAATATTATGTTTATAAATTGTTTCCGATTAACCCAACTATGCAATAATTTTTTTCCTTAGGTCATTTTTTACGATTTTTGGATCATTAAAGCATTTTTTTTTTGGGTCATTTTTGGTACTTATTTAGGACATCAACATCCTATTTCTAATTATTATATTTAATATACGTGAGTGCGCGGGTCTTGTGCATCATCATCGCGATATTTTTCCGCATACGTCGTCGTGCCGACGCGTAATTAATATTCGTATACACCAGGGGAGGCCAAACTATTTTGGCAGAGATCTACTAAGAGCAAATTTTACTTTTGAAGATCGGCTTCTACATATATTTTTTTAAATTTATTGAGTATATTGGATATAAACATGATATCGAATTTTCTCAGTGGTGGACATTTGATGAAATTTATTAAAAATTAATTTTAACAACGTCGATTTTGAAATCGTCCGCGTTCGACTATTTGGCCGCCCCTGATTTATACTTAATATACGCTAGTGCGTGGGTTTTGTACACCGTCGCAATATTTTCCGCACACGACGTTGTCGTGCTGCACCCTTTTACACGTTATTAAATTGTATGCGTTTGCCGCCGACGGCCGCTTGTATCCCGTTCGTGCACACAATGCCGCCGACTGAAGGGTCGTGCTACCGTTTATGTGCGCTTAGCCGCCGAAAAAACATGTGGTCCGGGTCACATATTAACATTCTGCTCATGAAATTAAACCCATAGGATTATACGGCCTTCTCATTGGTCCCAGAGAGTTCATTATGATGTATGCGCAGGGCAAGGACAATAATTAAAGCACACGCGCGGGGACTTCGATTTTTTCTAAATGCCCACTATAATCAAGGGCATGACTCGTTCCGCAAATCGAAAATATCCATCGACTTGCTGAGCAACTTGGGGATATTTCGGCTTGATAATCGACTTGCTGTGCGACGTGGGGACATTTAAAAAAAAAATGCAAAAAAGAAAAGTGGCAAAAGACAAAATCGAACTCGAAATTCATAACATTAGCCACATGAGCATTCCCACTCGTCCTAACAAGCCAGGTGAAGAAGTTTGTGCAATCAGTGGCCTTTAAGAAGCGGCTATTGCTGTCCGGGACCAATGAGAAGGTCGTGTATTTCTATCGGTTTAATTTTATTTGAAGAATGTTAATATTCATCCAGTGCTTATTTTAACGTGCTTTTGAACACATTTTGCATAATTCTAAATGAAACATATTTAACTAATTTAAGAAATGCGCAGTTATTAGTTGTAATTTATAAGTTAAATTACATTATAATTATTTATATAATGTATTATCAGAATGGTCTATATCAATACCATGTATATACTGTATGCATGTATGCCAATGAAATGATACAAAGATGAATGAGTATAGATTGAAAACGCTATTTTTATTCATAGAAAGTTGGTATGATACAAAAAGTGTGAACTAATAATTATATACGTAAAATAAATAGTGGTAGTGATTATAATGACTGGAAATAATTGATGTTTATATTTTCTGTGTACTGTGTGAGATGCATAATATTATGGAGTTGTAGAAAGACTTATTAGTACTTATGTACACTTAATACATATTAAAAGTCTATTAGCACTCAAAAATAACCTAAGCATAATACAAAAATACACTTAAAAATCCAAAAATAAATCTTTATAGCTATTTAAATTAATAGAAATATTTTAATTTTAAAATAATAAGCTTTTACCTATTATTACTGTACAAACATAGATAGTTATGGAAAAGTTTGTCAATTTCAGTTAGTAATGGAAACAAACTATATAAATTTAAAAAGCCTGCATGTATTGTTCCAGGTATAATGGTAGATATAATGGTACAGAAAGTGGTAACCAAAAGTTGTACGGATATAAATCTGTACCTATAGTTAATTACGTTTTTGAGATAACATTAAATTATTAATTATTACACAAGTATGAATAGTAAGAACCCGGTCGATCAAATAATACAGATTAGGTAATGTGAGAAATTAAATATATCGAAATTAAAACTTTATAAAAAAAATGGCTTAAAATAAACAAAAATGAGTTTAAATGTGTATAAGTGACGTAATATTATTGTAAATAACGTAAGTATGTGAAAAAATGCATTAAATAAATAAATAATTAAATAAAATTCATCAAAATCCTATCTTTGCAGGTCGTCCTATCTTTATAATCTTTAACACATTGAAACGTGTCGCTACGTTGCACTGAATCTTATAGAATTCACGACCGTTCATTGGTAAATGAATTAATAAGATACGATAAAGTTAAAGCCTAAGTTTTGCGGACTTCTAAAAAAAAACCTTAAAATAAGTCCTGTATGCATCCGGGTCGTGTGTCTCGCCATCGACAAGGCGCGTTTTCCGAAGTCGCGTGCGTCGCAAATCTTAGGCCGTGAGCACACAGGAAAGCGTTGCGTCAGCATTAACATTTACTTTGCGTCAGCGACAAGCGTTGAGCGTTAAGTGTGTTTACACCAAACAGCGTTGCACCGAAACATAAAATAATAATTTTGTATACTTTACTATTTAGTAGCCATCATGACATGGTCAAAAGTAAGTTGGCGATCTTTTCAGAAAATTTCTACTTAAAAAATATATACAATATAATATATATAACAATATATATATAATATAATAAAAACTAAAAAACGCATTGGAGTCCACAAAATTAATCAGGCTCGTCCAATATTTGGTGAATTTCATCATATTTTATACGCAGACCTTAGAAGAGAAGAATCAAAGTTTTTTTAATATTTGAGAATGTCTATCTCTACTTTTTATTTTATTTTAAGTTAAGTCGAAAAACGATTAAAAAAACAAAAAACAAATTACAAAGAACCTATCTCGCCAACAGAAAGATTATACACTACAATAATGTAAGAAATGCATAATTATAGTTTTAATTTAAGATACCTAGATATAAAGGTAGGTACTAGTTACTTAATATTATTTATTTCGAAAATCCTAAACTTAAATCCAACCTTTATTTATTTAAATCACCGAGAGCTATCAGATAAGCTCTATTTCTATCATTATTGATTTTCTTATTTCTATTATATTACAAGTATTTTTAAAACTGTTCTATTTTACACGAAGTAGAAAGGCTACTATTGTCGATTATAGGTAATAAAATATAATGTAATAATATCTTATTATGAAATAAAGTTCATAATAAAAATGGAAATATCTTTAGCGGCGAGCATAGTATTTCGAACGACCTCAATCTATGACGCGCCGCTCAGTTGACACTCGACGCTTATATCGTTGGTATGCACACTACTATTTAAAATACATGGGATTAATTTTTATACTGACGCGACGCTTTCCTGTGTGCTCACGGCCACGATGCAGCAATGCCTACGGTTCTCGTAGCTGTTCGTTTCACCGCCGGGGCCATCCATTTATGCGCGGCACAGCGGTCGTCGCCGTTTTTGTACCCAGCCAGATTGCTGCTGTTTCGTCGCCGTCGTCCATCCCAGCCGCTTCGGTGCTAGCGTGCCCGGTCACACGCCGTCACCATGTGAGTGACAAATAAAAGTTTACTCTATCTTTACTTTTAAGTTAATTCAGTGATTCCCAACCTTCTTTTACTCAATGCCCCCTTTGACTCCCAAAAATCTCACCACCCCTCATATCAATTTTTGATAAGCTTATTATCTTATTTTTCTTTTTCGTTATCATGGTCATAAATTACTTAATAGACTTTCAAAAAACAGATAAATCTTGTTTAATTTTTTTATAAAAAAGAAACATATTGAACACAACTAAACAATGTTTACTTATAAATTAAAATATCTACTAAATATATTATTAGGTATACTGACTTCGCTTGTATAAAATAATTGTACTAAAAATACTTATGTGACTAAAGAGAATGCCTTGAAAATGAAGTTTTCTAAAAATAAAATTATTCCTCTTGGATCTTAAATCTCTCTTTTCACGAAGTTTTAATCTAAAAAAATACACGTTGGGAATCACTGAGTTAGTTCATTAACGGTACGTGTTGAATTGTTACATTATAGTTATAAGAGTCCCCCGTCCCACGTTCACGTCAATTAGTATTAAGATTACGCAATACATATAATTTTTTACTTTTGTACATCTCCGCCTTTTGAATCCATAATACTCCTAAAAATTCAGTCCACTATTTAATACATCAAAACAAGAGCGAATAAGGTTTATTGTCCGTCTCCAGCCCTCGACACTCGTCTTGGACAATCATCCCGAGAGTAAACACTCTTGAACTTCGAAATTTGTCTGACGGAAGCAATGACATTAAATAAAAACTGGTCACGTAACGTCCCATAAATACGACCGTTGGTTTACTGCCTATGCCGGACGATAAAGATTAACAAACATCTAATAATTTAATTTTTATGAAATTATATCAACGTGCAATGTTGCCGCCGAAAACGACAACAATATTAAAAGCACGTGCCCATCTACGCAATTAAGCATACTTAGTATATTTATGGTCATCTGCCGGCCGGCCAGCCGCTCGCACACACGTAAACACGCACATTATTCATAAGTTTGTATTATGTTATCTTTTTGTAAATTATTATAGAACATTTAAACGTTACCTAACAAAAAGTCATTACTTATTGTCCGACTTCCGCCACTGTACGAATTACGTTGAGTATGTGTGTTCGCCGTTTGCCGAACATTTAAACCTCTCCCATATAAATATATACTGGTCCAAAAAATTGGTAATTTTTTTTAACGGAAAATGCATTTTTTTATTTGTGTGTGTGTGTGTGTGTGTGTGTGTGTGTGTATGTGTATTAAATAAAATTAATTAAATGTAACTTGAGTTTTAAAAAATAAATCTTCTCCGTGAAACTAAATTGATATTATTACTTTACACCACAGAAAAAATGTACAGCAACTAAAAAATGGTTTATAAACTACTTCATACTATGTAAAAGTAAAATATTTCCTAACGGCAACATCAGAAAGAACTTTTCTATGTTTATTGCCGTGCTTACGAATATGTCGCCTAAAGAAGATTTTCAAATTTCACACTTTACATATTTTTTACACTCACAAAAAAACAGCATATATACGTATAATAATTACGCTGTTAGAATATTTTAATTATTCATGCTTATATATCTCAACACCAAATAAGTACAAATACAGTTTAATTTGAATTATTTTAATATACAATTTATCACAAAAATTGAACAAGAAATCTATAAATTAAAAAAAAAAAAAAAGATAAATCTTTTCTTGAATTAAGCGATTTTGAATAAGACTTCTGTTAATTACACTTAATTACACACAATAATATATGACGTAGCCTTTTTTATACTATTTTTCACAATGACTGGAATTTTCAAGTTTCTAATTCTATTATTTTAGGAGTTACACCTATATTACTAAAATTAATTTCATAAAGCCTATTTTACGGCATATTTTATAATATTTACTCAAATTTGAGGTAGTTCACCCATGATTTTATGAAAAATATTAAGAGCTCCAAAAATTTTCCTTTAAAAGTGCCATCCAGACCATTACTGATCTACAGAGATGCTGAACGAAACTTTTGTATGCATTTTACTTTACCTACGAAAAAATATTTAAAAAAAAAATAAATAAATATTATTGTAAAACTACTAGCTTTTTCACTTCCCTTAGAATCTAAAACTAAATAGAAAAAATAATAAGTAATACAAATTTGTAATTATTAAAAAAAAATATCTCGATTTTTATATTGCAAACTTTTTATTAATTTAATTTAAATCAACACTTTTCTAGATTAGACCCACAGTGGTAGAGTTTTAAGTATACGATGTAATAACTAATTTAAATAACGATATTCTCAGGTACACGGAACTGATAAGAACGCTGGAAAAAGGATAGAAATTTTTATCTTTTTCAATACCTACCTAATTTAAAATTATTCTAAAATAAACAACGACAAAACTGTCCTTCCGTTTTGATTTCGGAAGCCCCTAAACAATTTCCACTCAAGGCAACTGGGGTAACTGCCCCTTTGACCCTCCCTTTAACACGATACTCTTTATATATGATTAAATGGTCTATTAAAAAATATTAAGTCAATCCCTTCCATAGTAAAGTCCTGAGCATGCCTCTGCATAGCGGACGTTTACGTTAAATATATTTCAACTTGATTAAACCTGATCAATATGCAACGACATAACAATATCTTATTATATTATAATAAGACAAGACCGCATCTATAAACGCGTTAACTGTTACTTAAAATGCTAGGATTTTTTCTAATTATTTTTTAAACGAAAGCCAAGCATTTTTATCTGGAAAATTCGGAAAAGTAAATATTTTACCATACCCTCCCCTCCAATAATAAATGAATATCAGTGCGTTTTTAGTTTTTTGACGTTTTTATAGCAAATTTTTAGTTTCAATTTACACAAGACATATATAGTTATAGTATAAACTCACTCTGAAAAAATAAAATAAATCCATCCATTTTTACGCCCGTTATATCCCCTAATTTGATTTCGGCTGGTATTCCCGTGACTGGTTCCACCTGAAATTACGTTAAATTTACGAACGCGTTAACTGTTACTGAAAATGCTCGGTTATTTAAAAAAATTTAAACGAAAGCCCATTTGCATTTAGATAGGAAAAAGTAAATATTTTACTACACCCTCCCCTCCAAGATCAAGAGTGAATAAATAAATCGGGGTGTTTCAATTTTTTAACGTATTTGTCGAAAATTTTTGGTTATATGAACTAAAATTTACACCAGACAGTTATGAAATAAACTCATGCTAAAAAAATAAAAGAAACCTTATTTTTAGATACTGAACGGAGTGAAGAAGCTTATGTTTACAATGATGTTTATTTTATTTTTTTTTCTTTCTTTTTTTTTCTTTCTGTAAACACTTTTTCGTAAAGAAATACTTGTTCGAAAGTTTCGATCAGTATCTCTATAGAACCGGAATCATACCTAGATGGCACTTTAAAGAAGTCATTTTTCCAATTTCTCAATAATTTTTCCTAAAACAGGGAAAAACTGTTGAAAAATTGACAAAAAACGGCAAAATACGCAATTACCGAAATTTCCGTAAAATTTAAAATTACTTTTTTACATAACTTCTAAAATAATGCAGCTAGGGACTTCAAATTTTTACCAACCACTAAAAATAGCTACAAGAATATTTCATAAAAATTTCAAAAGGATTCGATCAATTTTGAGTTGAGTACGGCATTTTGAAAATTTCGGAAATTTCTCATTTTAGATTCTGAACGTAGTGAAGAAGCTTATGTATTTACAATGATGTTTTTTTTTTTTTCTTCTCTGTAAATACTTTTTTGTATAGAACCACTGGTCCAAAAGTTTCGATCAGTAACTTTATAGATCCAAAATCGGATCTAGTTGGTACTTTTGAGAGGTCATTTTTCAAATTTCTCAATATTTTTTTTAATAATGCGAAAAAACTGAAAAAAAATTTTCAATAAACGGCAAAATATGCAATTACCGCAATTTCCGTAAAATTGAAAATTACTTTTTGATATAACTTCTAAAAAAATGCAGCAAAGGACTTGAAATTATCACCATTTTGATTTTTGATATTAAGACTTGAAAATTTTATATGATCTCACTGACATATGTGTCTAATTGATCTGAAAAAATCTCAAAATTCGTTTGTCAACATTTTTTTTTATACCCGTTTGAAATTAGAATTTCGACTGAATTCGTTAGTTTTACTTAAAATTACGCACTTTAACGTACATATAAGAAAATTGGCTTAATCGATTGTTTTGAAATTTGGTGCCTGGATAGAAAAATTTCATTGGGAATATTTTGGTGCAATAAAATTTCTTACGGACAAAGATTTAAACATTTTACAAGGGTAAGACTGAAAAAAACGTACGATAGGTATGTGTTATTGGCTTATCTTATCGTACGTATTTTACGACGCTAAATTTAATAGGATACAAGTCGGTAATTACGGTGTGGCCTTTGGACTGCCGCCCAAATACATTTCTAAGAACCACAATGCCTTATCAGTTGTCACATATTACACAGACCACCATGTTTATTTTTTATTTATTTTTATTTATTATACAATACGGGCGTGAGCCCAATTTACATTTAATAATAATATAGTAAAGTTACACATGTGAAATAGATATAAGTGAAAATTATATGATTAAATATATGAAATAGAAAAGAAGGGGTCTGAATTGGCAATTGACATGCAGCGCCGAAGTGGTTCATTTAAACTATAGTTAGTATAGGAGGTAGGTAAATTAAAAGGGATACGTTGACGAGTGGAGCGAGGGGGGACATTTATAGGAATTTGAGACAGTAGATGTGGTGAGTCAATCTGTCCAGTTAATAATTTAGATAAAAATTTAAGGTTGTTAGCACGTCTACGATCTGCAAGTGAGTCAAGTTTAAGATACTTGATTACAGGTGAGTAATCATGAGGAGGACATTTAAGTTTTTGTACATGGCTGATATATTTTAAAAATTTATTTTGAACTCGCTCAAGCATTATTACGTTTTGAGCAGTATTGGGGTCCCAGATGACAGAGCCGTACTCAAGGATAGGTCTAACGAGCGAACAATACAGAGCCTTTAAGGGAGACACAAGTTTGAATTCAGTAGTAATACGCTTAATAAAACCTAAGATTTTTAAAGATTTTCTACCATCAATTAGAGAACGAAACCATGACAAAAGTGGTTGGCCGAACCCAGTAGCTTCTAAGACACATAGTAATATGTTTATGTAATATGTTTAATGTTTATGTAATATGTATATGTATACATGTATATTGTATATGTATATGTTTACACTATTAAATAACAGTATCTAACCTACTATTTTATATTTATATTATTAACTTCCTTCCTTTTTACAATGATGTTTATTTTTTGTGCTATTAATTTGAAGGGCAGAACCTGTGTGGGAAGGGACGAATAGACAAAAATACATTAAATAAACATCGACTTTATACTTTTCTTTTTACCTTTTTTAAATTCGTAGGAGACACATCGCCTCTCCTAGTAGATCTACATCTTAGAAGTCTGTAGTTGTGTAGTGTATACTTTATAATTTTATTGTTTTATTCACTTAATATGATAATTTGTTACATGTTAATACATTTTTAGTGTATAATTCAATAATACATTAATTGAATAAATGCATGCATATTTCGTACTTTTTAGTGCATATAAGTCCGGGTCTGATATTTTTTTTTTTCTTATATTATTAACTTTCTTCGTTCAGAATCGTTTTACTGAAGAAATGATTTATCGTTTCTTTAAAATTCAATACGCCCGTCAAGAGAATACCACCCGTCGTGCGAAGTACACCCATCGTGCGAAGTATGTTCGGCTTTTTAAAAACAATGTTCCCGGTTTTTTTGTGAAGAAGTTTGTTTATTTAATAATTTTTTGAATACCATTATTAAAATAATTCTATTTTTGAATATTTTTAACGTTACTTTTTTCAGTCAATATTCATTCGAAATCATAATATATTAATATATCACACTGAGAATTTATTATATTATATTATACTGATATACTTTCTATTCCAGTTATATCACTATTTACGCATAATAATGGAGTTTAAAAACGCGATGCTCATACGATTGCCGTATAAATTTGGCAAACAAAAAGTAAACACAATATCGTGCAAGGTTTTTTATACTCAGTATAATATAATATTACGAGCATCAATTTCATATCTATAGTGGAATATCACCCATGTGTAGTGTGCCTAAATCATAACGGTTTTCACGTGTGTACGAGATGAAATGAGATGAGAAGACGAAAATCGATTTTCAAGAATCACGTTAGAGCATTGTTATTGACTGATGTACCTACGTGTGGTGTTTAGAATTCAATTTTGATGAAACACGATTTAGAATTCGAGATTAATCCCGTTTAAAATTAGTTCAGCGTGTATAAATATGTTACATAATATGTCCATTTCCAAATTTATAAGGCTGTTAGAGATCATAATATTAATATAATATAAATATACATTATAGACGGCACTTGGCATTAATTTCAGGGTGAGCAAACATTGAATATAAATAATGTAAATCTCTCAAAATTAAATTATACCCTTTGTTAAATTTTTTTCATTTTACTTTGGGAAATTATTTTTAGACTCATCAGATTAAATGAAAAAAAAAAAAACAATAATAACTTAAATATTAGAAAATATAACTATACATATATACAGTATACTAATGCGTATAATATGCTTCCATTACACTTTAAACACAGTGATTCTTTTAACATTTTAAAGAAAACAATTTCAATTTGACTATTAAAAGAAGTAAACATAAAAATTCTAAATTAAAAATTTATCAAATTATAATTATATACTTTATGTTTGTATATAAATATCATATTTTAATATTTTAGTGATTAACTTTCAATAATATCTAGATTTAAAAAAAAAAAAAATACTTATAAATTATGTTTAATAATCGGAATTACATTTTAATAATAGTAAGATAAATATTACGAGGATCAAAGAATACCCATAATACAAAATATTTTCGACTTTTTAAAATGTAAACGTATTGCATACTTAATTGCATTCAAATATAAATTATATACCGATTATTAAATTATGCTGTTCAATTGAAGACTCAATAAAATTAGCATATTTCGAAAGCATATACGTGAAAACTTATATCATCAGTATATAAATAAATTGGCTCTCAGTATGATTCATATTACACTCATCGTTTTCTTAGAATTTTTGGTTTTGTGGTTTTATTTTTAATTCAATGCATAAATAATTTTTATAGTAAATAATAATTACATAATTGAAAAAAAATAAATACATTATACTTATGCCGTATTATATTTATCAATGTGCAAAGTGTTCCGCCGTGTGTGGCCTAGTCAGTAATGTTTTTTTCTAGTACATTTTTATTTGAAACTTTTTTTTGTACATAATCTCGAAAAAAACATTAACGTTACATTTTTATGAAATCAAAAAAAAAAAAACGAAATGATTTAATTGTTTAGTTTTAAAATTTGCAACTACTACTACTTTTGACTCAATATTCTAGAATAAAATTAATTTCAGAAATCTTTGATATTTAAATTTGTTTTTGATTAGTACTTTAAGAGCTTAAAGTTTGGAGTAGTGTAGTCGAAAAAGCACGGAATCAGAGTCCCGAAAAATTTACTGCCACAAATCTACTAATGTTAAACTTCAATAGTGTATAGGTCTTGAACTGTTGATCGGAGGAGATTAAAAGATAAACTTAAATATCAAAAATAAAAAAAAAGTAAATAAAAAATATGTTGTCATTTAAAATATTGGCACAAAAGTAGTGGTTGCTATTAAGAAACAATTATTCGTATAAAAAATAGTAAAAATAATATTATTTCATTAAAATGTAGTATTTTAAATTATTCATAAAAATAGATAAAAAAAAAAAAAATGATATTATTATGGTTATTGATCACAGACCACACATGGCGGGATACCTTGTTTACAGGTATAAAACAATTTTTTCCATATAAATATGTACCTATAACGTATGTTGCATATTTCTTTAAAATTGTAATAAAGCATGATTTTTGATTTATAGTCACGTGTTTTTTTTTGGGGAAAAATTACAAAAACTAAGTACCGATAATTTAAAAACTAACTCAATTTATTATTATTATTATTGTTTTCAAATTTCACTATATTATATTGACTGTGGTTACTCTAGCTAAATAATTTATTCTGACTTAATTTACTTACATAATAAAACAAAAGGTATAAATAGTGAAGTACTTACGTAGGAAAACTTATTTTTTATTTAGTGCCTATGTATTATTAATGTATAGATATTTTTTTTCAATTGGTACTTACCTATGTTTTAACTAACAAAAAATATCAATATAATGTGAATAATGTTCGCTATGTTAAGAATGTTAATATTTTAGATGAAAATAGCCATAATTTGTAAATATTCTCGTATGAAATGTAATATTCGTTTTTATCATATTATATTTTCTAGGATTCTTACTGTGTATTGGAGGTATATATTATAAATTATTAACTGAAATCAGTTTTTCATGAAAAACGGACGTTTTATAGTTTTTTTTTTTCTCTTACACATAGGAAATTAAATATTACGTAAGATTAGTGATGTAAGTGGGAAATTTCCATTTTATAAATTTCAAAAGTGGAAATTTCTGCTCTTTGGAAATTTCCCAGAGAAATTTCTTAGTAAAACCATTTGAATAATAGTTTTTGTTTACGTAAATGTTGTTTTGATGAGACATAATATGAGAATAAGAGTACATAAGTATATAGTTATTTTGTATGTTTGTAAATTATAAAGTAATAAGCTTTTTTATTAATCGTATGATTTGTTAAAAAAAAAAATACATAAATAATATTTATATGAATAACTATGTTATATTGAGTATTATTTTATATACATTTCAGAAATTTCTCAAAAATTAAATTTCTGAAATTTAACATGTCTACGTAAGATGCAACTTTTCTGATCTACAGAGATACTGCTTTAATATAATAGCCAAATAAGTATCGCATGTATTCTTCTGATTTCAAGCCGAGGTCATTGATTATAAAGTAAATCAAATGGTAAAAAATTGTATGATTAATGATAGTAATTAATGTGATGTTCTTATATATTTTTTATATTATCTTATTGAAACATTACGCGTACACAGTATTTACATAATAATTGTAGTTTTAAGTTAGGTGTCAAATCTGTATCATAAATTTATCTAATTAATTAATTTTGTATTTCAAGTGTTTTTTTAATACAAAAAATTGTAACAAATATGACGTTATCGTTATAGACAGTGTAAGTGTAAAGAGTGTTTAAACTGCAGAGGTTCCCAAATTTTTTATGGTAAGACCCATTTTGGGCATTTTTTTCAATTTTAGCGACCCACAACAATAATCAAATATTTTTTTTTTTTTGCTTGTCGAATAACAATGAGATAAAAAAGACACAGAATAAAAAAAAAAAAAAATGAATTTTGTATTAAAAAATGTTTTTATCGAATAATTTTTATAACTGTAAGCAACTGTAATTATTTACCGAATTATTACAAAAAACATGTAATTAATATTTAAAATTATATAGGTATATGAATACGTGTAAATAAACATTACGAAAAAAAATTGTATGTATAAAAAGTCGGACATACTTCGCACCATAAGGAATTTTTGCTCAAAAAAAAATTCTCTCACAAAAATATATTTCAAATTTCCATAATATTTACATTTCCATAAAGTTTTAGTTGCGTTTTTGTTAAATTCGGAATAGCTTTTCTTAAATTTTACAAAAGTATCGAGAATTTCGAATAATTTGACCACCCTAAAATGCCAGAGAGGCAAATTCTGATTAAAAAAGTTGTTGATTGAAACTTTTGGAATATATTTCTGTACATGAAAAAGTGTTCAAAGAAAAAACAAAAATAAACACCATTGGAAAAAACTAGCTTCTTCACTCCATTCAGAAACTAAAACATGCAACGCGACCCACCAAAAATGTAATCGCGACCCACAGTTTGGGAACCTCTGGTTTAAAGACACTTTTATGAATAAAATACTATATATATATATTTTTTTTTTGTGTAGTTATAATACTAGAATAATTCGAGTAGGTAATGTAACATTAAAAAAATAATAATAATAATAAATGTACATTCTTCTATACACCACGTCCCCATTATAATATTATATTGTTATATTGTGTAATAGTTATGGTCGATATCACACCACCACAACAAGCCAGTTGTAAACCATATAGTTACACCTGTCCTGTTCACCCTATGGCATTTTTTTTTTCTTCTGTAACCGTTAGTGGTCGCTTTCCAGCAGGAAGACTGTACACAGTTGTCTACAAAATTAAAATACGAGTACAAAAAAAAAAAAATATATTAATTAATGGTTAACGGTCGACATTTTTTTTTTTTTTTTTTTTTAAAAACGTTTTTTTTTCTTCTCTCTTATTAAAAACACAAACGAATCGATTTGAATTTAATTTTCTCTCGGCTATATAATTTCTACTTAACCTAAATGAAAGCGATCCCCGGAACAGTGACGAACGTTTAGCTAGAACATCATCATAAATCGGCCGTGAAACTGCGGAAACGTGAAAATTCTGATAAATCGATTTCTCGACATCGAGCGTTTCACCAGGCCAAAAGTTAAAATTGTTGTTGTTTTTCATCTATGGTACAACACTGTCTTTATGGACAGTAAAATAAATAAATTTTATACTACTCGTAAAGTGATTTTATGGCAATTTGGAGGGTAGATTTTTAATGTTTATTTGAATTTATTTAAATTTAAACTGTGAGTGGTTCGATAAATAATATTTTTAACAATATTATTATTACGACGTTGATTATACGAAATGAAGTAATTTCAATTATTTAATTATTGTTATATTTAAATATTTTTCATGAACATTTATTTTCGGTATGTATATTATTTAAATTATTGTCAAAATGTTTCTCACGAATGAATAATAAAATTTGTGTTGTGATGAATTTTCTTTTTCACGGGTCATCAATATAAAAATATGTATTAATATCTTATAACACGACTTAACCTTATACTTCTGTATTGTAAATGTTACCTAATTGTTTTTATAATAATATTCAGCACGTGTTTAATAATATTCAGTCGTGTTTAATAATATTCAGTCGTGTAAAGCTTTTATCTTTTATCTCATTATTACTGTAGTCAATTACATACATTTTAACTTTTGCTGTATTATAATTAATAGTACACTGTCATAAGTTTTAACTAGTCATTATTTTAACTAATTTACCGAAATTGTATCAAATTAATTATTATGAAACTATTAAATTACACAATACAATACCTATAATATGATTTATCTATAAATTATTGTCAAAACCATATTATGATTATTCTTTTAAGTTATATATATATATATTTTTTATTATTGAGGTTAGGTCAGGTTAATCTTTAAACATTTTATTTTGTTTTATTATAATTTTATTATAAATAACAAAGACTGGATATTGAAAGAAAAATGTAATTGTTTTATGAATGAAAAATAATAATAATATTTATCATACTCGTGAAAATAAACATAAATTATTATTATTATAACCTAATAATAATTGCTACGCATTATTCAAATTTCAAATTTCTAATTATGAATGATTTATAGTTTGGAAAAAGGAATGTTTATTATGTACGTCACATATTATATTTACAACATTTGTAATACAATATTACAGTAATAATTATTTTACTTAAAGTTTTTATTTGTAATATGTTTTTAAAAAAAACTGTTGTCATGTGTTTTCTTCATTATGAAATATTCATTATATTATATCGTTCGACTGAAAGATGAAATGCATTTAATTTCAAATGCATAAAAAAAAAAAAAAATTAAAAAAACAATACCAACTATGCACACACATAATTGTATTACACTAAAAAACAAATAAATAACCATTTGTTCAAACAGAGCACTGTTTTCGTGTACGTTTTAGGCTTTTGTGTTGAATGATCGTGAATTGATTACGTAGAAAAAAAAAAATAATAATAATAATGTACTTGTCTAATAACAATAACAGTTGCGTTTGATAATATGAGTTGTTCGGTTATTGTTAGCATCGATGTGTTATTTTTAAAAGAATTGATTTATTTTGATATAAAATATAAAAAAATAATAATTTGTTTTGTTTTTAGTTGTTGATAAGATCGAGCATGAAGTGGTTTCAGAAGAACAACGAAGATGCTGCAGCGCCTCGATTACTAAGTCTGTCGCCAATTAGAAACTTCGAATCGGGAGACCCAGATTATTCGGCCGAGAGATACTACCAATTACCAACGGGTCCAAGGAGATCTAGATTAGGTATTCATTTTTAATGTAGTAATTATTTATGTAATATTTTAATTTGGTCGCCGTATAATAATATTATATCTCAATATACGCGTATTATTCGACTTGGTTTCATAATTTAATAGAAACTATATTTACCTTTATTGATAGATGTAACACTACACAATAATATTATGTTTTAATTACTCGCAGATTAAACAATAAATAAATTAAGGCATAATGTATTTTTACTGAAAACGATTGAACTTTTATGTGAAAACAATAATTATTGCTTTTTTACAAAACTAAACGCAATAAAAATAAAATTGTTACATTGAGCAATGAAAAGACCAGAGTTCAAAGTATATAAAATATATTAATAGTTTTTGGTTTTTATACTTAAGTATAATACGTGAAATACCTTTTATTCCCGCCGTTTTCGTTTTTTATAATCCAGCTACAATAACGACGAATCATATCAATCAAATTAGTATTAATTTATAGGCAATTTAATATTATGGTCTATTAATTGAATTTAAACATTAATACATATTATAGTAATATGAATTTGAAATATATATATATATATATATATATATATATTATATCCTTTTTAGGGGGGAATTTAATTATAGAAAGGATGTGTTTCGCACTTCGGGATGTTCTTTGCTCCACGGGTGGAATACTCTTGGTGGGTGTATTGCATTTTAAAAAAACGACGAACCATACCTTCAATAAAACGATTCTGAGCGAAAGTTCAGTTAATATATTTTAGATTCTGAACAAAGTGAAGAAGCTAGTGTTTTTACAATGATGTTTATTTTTTTTTTTTATTTTTTTTTTTCTGTTAACACTTTTTCGTATAGAAATACTTGTCCAAAA
>JAIPRM010000967.1:6459-18216 GCA_025469315.1 Stegophylla sp. TES_Ste_2020 | reverse complement strand
TGTTCAGAATCGTTTTACTGAAGAAATGATTTATCGTTTCTTTAAAATTTAATACGCCCGTCAAGAGAATACCACCCGTCGTGCGAAGTACACCCATCGTGCGAAGTATGTCCGGCTTTTTTATAAAGTGTTCTCGTGATCGTTTTTAATCGTCGGTGAATATGTGAAGTTTCTAGTTACATTATGTGAAGAAAATATTTTAAATTTTATAAAACTCCCCATAATACCATATATTCCCGTTTTTGGACAATTTTTTTGACAGATTTTCCTTCTTTTTAGAAAAAATTCTGATCTCAAATTATTTAGATAAGCATTAATTTAAAATAAGATGCGAAAGTTAAGGAAAAAGAAATTGGAATAATTTGAGAGGAGGACAATACTTATTTTGAAAATTTACGGAAAAAATTCTGTGTGCGCTATTAGTGGTTATAAACGTAAATTACATGGATCTGAATTTTATTTCGTTATCATGCTATACTGATAAAAAGTCTTATTAACTCTTGACATTATATTATATAGCTAAATATGTAACTTAATTGAATTATCTCAAAAAATCACATATAAGTTAGGTAAACCTAGCTTTTCCTTTGCTTGATTATGATTACACACACACACACACACACAATACATATTCAGATGTATTTTAATTGTTTAATTAATTGTTTTTTGTGTACTTCAGATTCGTATCATTGTAATTTCAAGTACACTTATATAAAAATAATATAATTATACAAAACAAGTTTTTTAGTTTATACATCAATTTTTAAAATCAACATTTCATAAGTTATAAAGAAGTATCGAATAGAAAAACTCAGATGTCATGAAAGGGAGGGACAATTTTAAATAATCAAGTGAAAAAAAAAAGGTAATAATATAAAATAAATTTTGAATATTGGGTATTTTATTATTTAGAGCCGAACTATTTCAACGTCTGTGGTAAAAATGAGAACTGGCGACTGTTATCAAAAAACAAGCCTTCCTCCCCCCCCCCAAAAAAAAAAAAAATAAAAAATAAAAGGTTATATATTTGCATTATTTCTTACCGTCAGCTGATAATAAATTTTTGTGAACGACGTTCTGTCCGACTTTGTTGACTTAGTTAGACTTTCTTGTCTATACTTTACTTTACTTTTTTTTTCATGTCACCTTAAGGATGTCCTGTGATGATATAAACTATTTTTTATTCAAATGTCATTCCCCTGTTTTAACTACGGAATTTCGTTTGGGTCATTTTTCTGTGAATTTTGATGTATTAAAATCAAAATTCAAACGAATAGATTTTAGATTCAAATTTTTTTATTACCTAAGAATAATATTTTAGTTATTAACGTATTACGTATTTATTATGAATCTATGAATTTGCTAGCTAACACCTAATTAATTCGCAATATTGTAAAATATAAACTACTCCTACGCATTTTAATCGAATACATCAGAATTGAGAATCATCAAAATTAAGTACCTGAATAAAATTCCGTAGTTAAAATAGGAGATATCATATGAAAAAAAAATTTTAGTGTCACCACAGGACATCTTTGAAGTGATAGGAAAAAAAGTTATGAAAAACACAGTTTTATAGTAAGTTAATATTCTCCAAAAAAAAATTCCTTTTTCCATTTTGACGGCCAAAATAGAAAAATTGTGACTCTCCTTAAAAATGGAAAAATTTGCAATATTTTTTTGGAATGTTCAATTTGCTATTAAAACTGTGTTTTTCATAACGTTTTTTTTTTTTTTTTCATATCACTTTAAAGATGTCTTGTTGTAATACAAACTTTTCTAATGGCTACTCCTATTTTAACTGCGGAATTTTATTCAGGTAATTTTTCTGCGAATTTTGATGTATTGAAATCAGAATTCGAACTTGTAAATTTTGAGTTATTCTTATTTAATAAGTATTAAAGATTATATAACCTCTTAGGTATTCAATATAATATTACCTGTAGGCTGTATTAATATTATGTATAGTCATGGATTTTTAATAATTTTGAAGCAATACAGTTAAACTTAAATCAGGAACACTTGCCAAAACGTTCTTATATTAAATTTTTCTACATACACGAATATCCTGCTGATAATAATTTGTACGACAACTAAAATGCAATTAGTAACCTTTTTGTTTACGAGTGATAATAATAAGTAATAACTATGTACTTATCTACCTTTCTTATATCGTAATAATTCGTAATGTACTTCATGCACATTATAATGTAATTTTTGTTTTTGAACAAACAGTATAATACCTTTATCTTGTGCCCATGAGACATTTTCCTTAATACTTGAATTTGATTAATTCAAAAAATAAACGTACAAATTTTGATTTCATTACACAAAAAATCCAACAAAAAAAATGGGGGGTTGCCATTTGCAATAAAAGCGTGTTATCTTCATAGGACACCCTTAAGGTAACATAAAAAAAATAAGGTGATCGAAAAAAAAATCCAAAAATTTGCATTTTGATAGCTAAAAACGGGATGAGCTCGCTTTTGGCGAATCATCCTGTACAAATATATAAATTAATATTGATTTTAAAAGTTAATAATTTGTAAAATATGTAATAATTTCATTGAAAGTGATTTGATTAGATTGGATTTCACTGTAAAATGTTTACCAATCGGTAATTTCTTACAACTTTGTTCCTAGTAGAGGAAGTAAACGGATTTATAAAAATAGTGTACGTATCACATTTTATTTTAAATAATATGTTAATTTTCCTAATTAATAAGAATTTTAATTCTTAAATTTTGTATTATTTGATGAATTTCGGAGATTAGTAGGTACAACAAAGTATATTTTTGCCATTTGTCCCGCCGAGTACACGCATAACGTTCGTGAGAATCAGGTCATAAATAATATTACAACATCCACGTTATACACGAATGGTGAAGCGCCTACGTCAGTACTTACTAGAGATTTCAACAGCCGCGTGCTTGTAATACGATATTATAAACCTAATATATTTCACAGAAATTTTATTTGATGCCATTTGAAATTAATAAATACTCACTTCAAAATACAATTCGAGTTGAAAATAAAATTATTAACTACGTAAAATACTATAATATAATATATTGTTCATAATATATTTTAGTAAAGGTTATATTATTACATAATAAATATTTTGGAAAAATATTTAAAAATTAAAAATTAAATCGAGAAATTTAAATTTCGAAATTCGAACAGTCGCAAATGTTTTATTTTTTTTCGTAAGTTTTATTAACTATTTTCTCTCAATACTAAACGTAATCGGGTAAAAGCGAATACTTGTAATATGAATTTTGATTTTGGTTATACATAATATTATCCGATTGGCACTTGAAACGGCGGTTATTTTTGTGATTTTCTTATGATTTTTATAAATAACAATAAAAATTCAGTAACAATGACACTCGAAAATGTTACACTGAATTAATAATGTTCTAATTTATTCAAAAATAAAGATTGATAATAATTTCGATTATTTGGTTAAACCACATAATTTTTTTTTTTTTTTGGTAAACATTAAAATTAAAATGATTTATAAATTGTGGTCTAAAAAAACAAAAAAAAAAACAATTCATTTTTTGAATTTGCGTGATTTAGACTTCGTAGGGTATCAGAAACGTAAAACTAAAAAAATATGAGTAATATTTAAAATTATTAGAATTTCACAATTAGTTATTATGCAAATCACATTTTATATGGCGTCACGCCTATTAGGGAATGTAGTATATTCGGCATCCGATTGGAATGCGGGTTTCAATATTAACAGCGAGTTTTTTTTCCACTCTTTTGACCTCAAATGACCAGCAATAAAAAATTTCATTCGGTTAGTACCTAGGTCAGTTATTATTATTAATTTTTTTTTTTTGACAAATTTTCAAAAAATGGATTATTATAATTGTGTCATATAAATCGAATTATGTGTGGAACATTTTAGAAACAATATTTCTGTCGTCTTTTCTTTTAAATAAAATCGTAATACTTACAGACATATTTTAACATAAAATTAACATTTTAATTTTATCAAAAAAAAAAAAAAACTATTTTTAAATATTTTATTTATCTTATATTCTATTTGCATGTTATAGTTATTTTCGTATATTTTTTTTCGCTTTGCATAAAAACATTTCAAATGTAGTTAGGCAAACAACTTTCTATAAGCCGATAATATGCATTATTAAAGTGCATCGATTATGTTTTAAATATTCTCTATCCACCTATTTAAAAAAATTATAAATTTCTCTTTTAATTCACTACGTCACTGTCACGCTAACCAATATCTATTTTTTAATTTCTAATTCTTCGTTCAATTCGAGGAGTGTTTAAAGATCATTTAAACAAAAAAAAAAAAAAAATTCTTAAATACTTTTTAGAAACAATTAAATAATAACTGCATTTATGTATTAATAATATTGCTGTTGTAAAACTTATAATAACTTCCTTCGTTCAGAATCGTTTTATTGAAGAAATGATTTATCGTTTTTCTTAAAATTCAATACACCCGTCAAGAGTATCTCACCTGACGTGCGAAAAACACACCGACGAGCGAAGTATACACTTCTTTTTTGTCTATTTAACCTATCCACCAAGAATATACCTCACCCGAGAAGTAAAGAATACCCATGGTGCGAAGTATGTTACTATTCTGTTTTAACATTGGCAATGGATCAAATTTACATAATATTTTTCGTTTGTAAAAAAAAAAGGAATGAGAACAATGAAAATAATTTTTTACACACCAAGAATTTTTTTCACCAAAATATTTTTCATACTATTGTCTGTACTATAGACTCTATAGGTATTTAAATTTTCTTAAAGTTAGTATAAAAAAAAAAAACTAAAGGTGTTTTTCACAAATTTAGAGTATTTTTTCTCAATTTTTGTAAAAATGATTTAGATTTCGAAAAACAATCTCATTAAAATACCATCTTCAGCCAAATAATGATTGTTCAAGTCTTTTGGATACGAAAAAAAATTGAAAAAATGAATAATTAATTAATTAACATCATTATAAAAACACTAGTTTCTTGGCTTCACTCATAATCGTAAAACAAATTTAAATTGTACGTTAAATTATACATTAAAAACGGAACTTAAGATCATAATATATTATTCGGTCAAGTTATTTTCGCTTTTTTTTTAAATTATAATTTATAAATAATTCAGTAAATAATAAATGAATTTATGAATAATTATAAACCAGATAAAATATAATCACTTATATCTAGCAATAAAGATTAAGTTGAAATATAATATAATATGTATAAATATATTGAAATACGTATGTGAAACTTTCATGAAAATTATGATGTAAAAATTAAAAAGAGATCAAACAGGGAAAATAAGCACATTTAATGGATAAAAGCAAAACTAGTTAACTTTTTTGAAATCAAAACGATTTGAAACATATCCTTATATAAGAATTATCTTTCTATCACACTTCCTTCAAAAATAGCAATTACTACAAAAACCAAGCCTTATTAATAAGGAACGGATTTTAATTTAAATAAAAATTTTTAAATTGTTGAAATACCGGAAAATGATTTATAGATAAATGCATTTCATTAGATTTTGGATAATTTGATGTACATTTTATTTTAAATATTTTATTATAGATATTTTCAAATATTTTACAGATAAATACACATGTTTTTTTATTATTGTAGAATTTTTGTTTTTAAAAGTATTTTACAATGGAAAATAAAAAGTAACTCTGAAATTTTAAATTTATGTAATCAAATTAATGAATTTTTTTCCGTCTATTATATTATTACACTATTGTTAATAATGAGTGAAAGTTTCTAGTCCAATAAGACTTGGAGTTACTGTTAAAATTAATTTCATAAAAAGTTCATTTACAGCATAATTCGCCGTTTTTACTTCACATATTTTGATATTTTAATAGTTTTTTCTTGTTTTTGAAAAAATTTTGAAAAATTGCCTCACCCATAGTACCTACCACCTGCAAGCCGATTTCTGATGTAAAAAGTTGCTGTAAAACTTTTGGACAAATTTTTCTACACGAAAAAGTGTTTCAATAGAATTGCACTCGACACAAAATTTAAAATTATACATCTTACTACATTAAAACAAAATATAATGTTTAATGAAATTTTTCCATTCTCTGAGTTTTACCATCTTTTGTGGTCCCATATTTCATAGTGTCTTAAATCCGCCCCTGACTGGACCATCTAAATAATATTTGTTTTGTTGTGAAGAATTAGATAAATGAGACTAATCTGCAATCATTTGTGTTTAATTTTTTTTTTTTTAATTATAATTTGTATTTTATACAGCACTTATAGGTGTTATGTTTCAATCAAATTTTCATCTAAAATATTTCAATATTATAAATAAATATTATACATTTAAATATTTTTACTATTTTTACTAAATTAAAATCCGTTCTCTATTTATTAATAAGATATATTTTATTTCTAAGTATACTTAATCATATGTTATATAGTAGTATTGTAAATAATTTTTTGGTTTTTCAGACGTTTGCACTTTTCATTTTCATTTTTTAAATAATTATGATATTGACATATTATTTAAAATCGAACACAACAAATTGTATATATATATATATATATATATATATAGTTTCTAAAATCAGTCAAGTGTGCGAGACTTATAATATTATAGGTTTACGATTTAATTAAAAATTCATTGTCGAGTTTTTAAAATGAGTGAAAATCGATTTGTGTGTGTGTGTGTTTTTTTTTTCAGATGCGTCCCCGTTACGAGTGGAAAGATCGGAACATAATCGAGATGTTAACTGTTACAATATCCGGGACCAAACGATTGTGATGCAAAATGCGCGCGGCAAGCAGTCGAAAGAAAAGCGAAATCCGCTGTTGGATCAAGTCAAACATACCGGTCTCACTCATTTCAAACCGAGTGCGACGACAAAAAACAACCGTGAAATTAAAATGTTTACGTTGGGCAATTGCAGTAGTGATGACGACGATGACGATGACGATGAAGACGCTTCGAAAATGTCCGGTAGATTGAAAGCCATTTCGGACAGGTATTTAAAATCGTCCACGCATAGGTTTTTGGCGAAATTTTACAAAAACTCCACTCCTAAAACCGACGGTAAATCGACCGAACCGTCCGAAACCAAAGAACCGAATGATCAAGACGACAACCGAACTAGTAAGGTTAGTAACGAATTTGATTTTCATTGTAATTCGCTCATATTTTATAATATTGATGTAGATATTATTATGTTAATTCATATTATTATCATAATAATGCGAAATAAGTACAAAACATAATGTTGCAAATTACTTAATTAATAATTAGTAAAATATTAAAAATAACAATTAATAAAAGGTATTTTCAGGACAATGCTAATGGATAATAATATAAGTGCATATTTTACATTTTTGTTGCTTACTCGAACATTTTATTGTTTTGAAAATATTATCAAAATGGGACCCTGAATTAAGGCTATTAAATGTATTCGAAATTTGATATTAATATCATTGTATTATTTTACACATTTCAATCAAGTATCTAACTTCTTACAGATACTTATTTAATTTTTAATGTTGGATTTTTATGATATGAATTCATTTTTTATAGTCATACAAATAAATTTAAAAATGGTAGAATGGTAGAACTGTGGATGGTATTTTTGAGAAGTTATTTTTCGAAATTACTCAAAATTTGATGAAACTTTTTTGTTTTTTTTTACCAAACTTTATGAAAATTTAAATATAGATAGACTATAATATGAAAAATATGTTTTTCTTATACTTGTTTTTATCATTTTCTCAATTAGTTGCAGTGGAATATATACTACTACTGGACGAATAAAAAATATATTTTTTTTTTTATTTTGTAATAATAATACATTTTATGATTTTTAAGTAAAATAATTATCTTGAATAAACCGAAGCTCAGCTCACAATTTTTTTACTGAAGAAATGATTTATCGTTTTTTAAATTTAACACACCCACCAAATACCATCCGAGAAGCGAAGAATACCCATAGTGCGAAGTATGTCCGGCTTATTAATAGATTAATTTATTATTTTTAAAGAGTTTTTTGAATTGTAGATACTTTATTAATTATTACCAATTAGGTTCCCAATAATTTGTAATTGTTAACCGTTAAGTTTCCATCATACACACAAAATATTAAATGATAAAACTTTAACAATGTTACGTCCATAACATTCAACAAGTAATTGAAGACATTTTTGGAAGAAAAAATTAATTTGGTAATATTATGATAATAAAAGGTAATTAAATATCCAAATTTATGACATCTCTTAGTCTATTATGTGCAGATATTATGAATCCTTAATTTCACTCTTAATCTTGGCTAAACAGAGGTGAAAATATCAATAAAAAAATGTTCTAAAATACAAATATATATATTTTTTGAGTTTTGTAGATTAGAATCAAAAATTATACAATTTATTTTTATATTTAGTTTTTCATTAAAATTTATATAAATTATTATGAAATTTTTTAATATATTTTTAATTGAAATGATTGTTTTATGAGAAAAATCAGTAAAATACTTATTTCAAATTTGATTTTATGTTAATTAATGAAAAAAAAAAAAAAAAAAAAAAATGTTTCCAAGAATAATGTTATTTATTTTATTATGTATACAGGTAAAGTTAAGAAGTTTTTCTTATGGTGCATTACCCGGCTTGGACGAATTTCGAAAGAGAAACGCCGAAACGACATTAGAAAAAAATACCTGTTCACCCGAGGACGATGATAGTGGCATACTGTTAAACGATCCTCCTATTGATACGGTTAATGGAACCTTAGAAACTGGCGCACAAGATTACTGTTTCAGAAGCGCTTCTCAATATGGCATAAAGCGACATTACGCGTTTAGTTTGCCACCGGATAATCGAGCGTCGACCGCACCGCCGCATCCTAGGACCAATAAAAATGGGGAATACAGAACCGTACGACTAAACAGACATTATCCAGAACAGGTTCTAGGTGTTCGGATACAAGAATTGCGGTCCGAAAATGATTCCACCGGGTACGTGGTCGTTAATATTGTATCAGGAGGAGTGGCTGACCGGTAAATATTATGATATAACAAATTACTTTGAAAATTTATTTAAAATATATATATATATATATATATATTGTTAATTCGCACATTTCAAATTTGTATTAAAATTCAAAATTTAGTAAAACAGAGAAAACGAACGTTATCAAAATTTGTTGAGCACAGGATGGAATTTACAAGTGAATTTGCTCGATAATAAGATCTTTGCTAAACAATTGATATTCTTAAATTTCTTTTTTATGTCAGTGTGAAAAAACTCCGATATTTATGAATATTATTTTTATATTTATACATAAATACTTAAGTTTATGAATTCCTAATGATATTGATGATTAACTTATATATACGTATATTAAATTTAATATATTAATACTAATAAAATGCAAAATGCACATTTATTTTGGTGATCTCAGGCAATACTTTCCAAATACATAATATTTTGTTTCGTGTAACAGAGAACTCAAAAGTGAAACTTTTATTTCGCATTTTTCATTTTTAGAGCATATTTTAGCATTTTTCGGTCATTTTATTCATTTAAAGGCGTATTTCAACAGTATACTTACAATTTTTATAATGTATAGTATCTGTATATAATACGAATCAAAGATTTAAATTTAACTAATTCAAAATAAATTATACATGTTTTTTGGGTTTTTTCTTAAAAATATTTAGAAATTTGTCTATAATTGCGATAATGTCTATATTTTATCTTTACTTATGGATGCCTAGACTTGGCGGATGGCAAATAAGAAAACAAATTAAAATATAATAACACAAAGGACCTTTTTAAGAGTATTTTCATGGTAAAATGTATTTTTTAAGGGCATTTATGGCTGTTTTTTAGAGCATTTTTCGATGGTCTTTAATGCATTTAAATTCGGGCCCTAATTATTATTATTATTATTGAAAAAATATTTTATTGTATGAAATAAAATGTGATGAAGATTGATTTTTCTACACTTATTAATATAGTAAACAAATAATAATAAAATAGAATAATAGAAAGTAATTGTTATTCTTAAACCATAGTTACAACGATGATGTTTAACTTTTGGTTCGATTGTGACTTTGATTTGTTTTTATTTAAGTAAATAACAATGCGTGTTTTTTTTTTTTTTTTGACGATTTCAAACAATTCAATGTTAATATTTTAATTGCACGCATTTAAAAAAAAACATTTTCCTATGTAATATTGTAATACCTATTTTATCTTTATTTCAATTCAATTCATCTAATATAATTCTCATAGATTATTATCGATACTCGTTCAAAGATAAGTTCTTTTATCCATTAAAATATAATCGTAGGTTCCCATGCACACAAACTTAATTTTGTCCAAGAATATATTAAAATTTGTTGCCCGTAGAATTGACGTGAGTTTTAGATTCTGAACGTAGTGAAGAAGCTAGTGTTTTTACAATGATGTTTATTTTTATTTTTTTCTGTGTGTAACTTTTCATATGGAAATGCTTGTCCAAAAGTTTCGATCAGTAACTTTTTGAAACCAGATTTGCCTCTAGATGATACTTTACAGAGGTCGTTTTTAGATTCTGAACGAAGTGAAGAAGCTTATGATTTTACAATGATGTTTATTTTTTTTTTCTTTCTGTAAACACTTTTTCGTATAGAAATACTCGTCCGAAAGTTTCGATCAGTATCTCTATAGAACCGGAATCACACCCAGATGGTACTTTAAAGAAGTCATTTTTCCAATTTCTCAATACTTTTTCCAAAAACGGGGAAAAACTGTCGAAAAACTGGGCAAAATACGCAATTACCGAAATTTCGGTAAAACCGAAAATTACTTTTTGACATAACTTCTAAAATAATGCAGCTAGAGATTTAAAATTTTCAATAAGATTTGATCAATTTTGAGTTAAGTACGGCATTTTGAAAATTTTGGAAATATCTCACTTTTTGTTAGTTTTTATGCAATAAAATTTTTGATTTTTGATATTAAGACTTGAAAATTTAATATGATCTCACTGACATGCATGTCTAATTGATCTGAAAAAATCTCAAAAATCGTTAGTGAACTTTTTTTTTTATACCCGTTTGAAGTTAGAATTTCGACTGAATTCGTTAGTTTTACTTAAAATTACGCAATTTAACGTACATATAAGAAAATTGGCTTAACCGATTGTTTTGAAATTTGGTGTCTAGATAGAAAATTTTATTGCGAATATTTTGGTGCAATAAAATTTCTTACGGACAAAGAATTAAACATTTTACAAGGGTTTGATTGAAAAAAAATTGGAGAAAATACAGACAGATATTGCGAAATATCTACTAGTATTATAAGCATTTAATTACTGAAGGTTGATAATGTTTTATTGCATCTAATGTATTTTTCGACGCTGAATACGATGGTGTGAATTAAAATCCACATGCAACAATAGTTTTCTATCTATTTTATTCTATTTTGAAAATTACAATATTTTCGGTTATTAATTATTACACTACATATCTACTAATTCACCTACACGGTCAAGTTGTGTGCTGCGGCCTAGTGGTAAAGAAACCGGTCTAGCACGCCGACAGTACCAGGTTCGATTCCAGCCTAGCTCTCCGAATTTTTGCATTTTTTTTTTTCTTATATTATTAACTTCCTTCCTTCAGAATCGTTTTACTGAAGAAATGATTTATCGTTTCTTTAAAATTTAATACGCCCGTCAAGAGAATACCACCCGTCGTGCGAAGTACGTCTGGCTTTTTTTCTTTTT